>ML107870.1:12593-51269 GCA_003697995.1 Taxidea taxus jeffersonii | reverse complement strand
TTGCGACGACATGGATGGAACTAGAGCATATTATGCTTAGCGAAATAAGTCAACTGGAGAAAGACAACTATCACATGATCTCCCCGATATGAGGAAGTGGAGATGCAATGGGGGTGGGAGTTAAGGTGGTAGGAAAAGAAAAAATGAAACAAGATGGGATCAGGAGGGAGACAAACCAAAAGAGACTCTTAATGTCATAAAACAAGCTGAGCGGGGTGGGGGGTAGAGGGGTTAGGAGAGGGTGGTGGGGTTACATTATATATTTAAATTAAAAAAAGCTTAAATAAATAAGAGTAAAAAAAAAAAAAAAGAATGGTTCAGAGAAGGGTACCAGTCATGCTCCAAGGATGTTCATTCAAGTTCATGTCCTTCAGAGTTCTGCTAAGAGCAGTCTCTCCGTGAACAGGTACTGCTAAAGAACTCCCTTCACCCTCAATAATATTTAAATAAAAATACAGAGACAACTTAAGCATGTAGGAATATTCCAAGAGTAAACATAAAAAATGCAGTCATGATATAAACACAGATGGCCACAGGAATTAAGCAGGTAATACAGATGAATAAAACAGGTTGATCCCATTGTCAAAAGAGCAAAGTGAGGGTGACTAAAAAAGAGTAAGCCAACTTGACTAGAGGATGAGGTGGGGAACCCTAGCTATCCTTAAACCCTAAGTCCTGTCCATAGGGGCAGCCATTGCTTGGCTCCAACAGAAATTGGCCATGATGACTCACTTTCAAAACAGTTTGGAAACCTGGACTTTGTTGAAATCTTCCCAATTTTAAGTCTTCTAACTAGTTCAAACAAAGCTTAGGCCATTGCAAAAACCAAACATGAACATATTTTTTTGTGTGGCAACTTAACCCTTGCTTTAGATCTTTAAAAAAAAAAAAAAAAGATTATTTATTTATTTATTTGGCAGACAGAGATCACAAGCAAGCAGAGAGGCAGGCAGAGAGAGAGAGGAGGAAACAGACTCCCCGCTGAGCAGAGAGCCCGATGCAGGGCTCAATCCCAGGACCCTGAGATCATGACTGAGCCAAAGGCAGAGGCTTTAACCCACTAAGCCACCCAGGCGCTCCTGGTCCTTTGATCTTTTTTTTTTTTTTTAAGATTTTATTTATTTGACAGAGAGAGATTACAAGTAGGCAGAGAGGCAGGCAGAGAGAGAGAGAGAGACAGAACCAGGCTCCCTGCTGAGCAGAGAGTCCAATGTGGGACTCGATCCCAGGACCCTGAGATCATGACCTGAGCTGAAGGCAGCGGCTTAACCCACTGAGCCACCCAGGCGCCCCGTGTTTTGATTTTTTGATACAGTTTGCAATTTGGATATTGGTTTCTGAGAAATATGAGGGGTCAATTATGACTGCAATATTGCAAGTTAATTATTTAATTGGGAAAATAATTTTCACATTAAAAAAATACACCCTAGATTTCCTGGTAGAGCCTATTAATGAAATTTTAAATGTATTTCCGGCAAACCCCAGGTGATCCAAGTTGCTATTCACCTAGTATCAATGTTGTCTTCCCTTGGGAGTCCCTCCTACACCAGTTGGTCTATTTTTTCCTATTTCCTTCACATCTGTCACTGTGCTTTATTTACTTAATAAATATTCCCTGAGTAAAATAGCTTCCTTATGAGCTCAGGAGTGTGGGAGATGGCTCCAATCAGTACTATGTCTCCCCACAGGTTAGCTCAGTTGTGGTCCCTCCCAAACAAGTCTGGTATCTAGAGTGATAGAAAAAGGTCCTGTTACTTACTACTATGGATAAATATCCCACTTGCTCTCCATGACTTCTTCTTTATCACCCCATTAGTCAAATCCTTCCATGTACTTAACATTTTAGCATCAAGTTCAAGTCACTGAATAAAGGACTATCAGGCACCCAGAAAAATGACAAATTCTAAGGAAGAGTTGTAAAATATTCTGCAAATACTCCACCATTATTTATCAAACAAAATATAACTAAGGAGAAGGAGAGAAATCATATTGTGTCAGACAAAATCTAGGTGTTGTTTTAGCTTAAGGGAAGCCACAAGTGAAAGGAAAAGGAAAAGGGAAAGGAAAGAAAAGAAAAAAGACGATATGGTAATCACAGCACAACTTATGTCATAACCATCCTGGGAGAGCCAACCATGGAGTGGGGACCATATCACACATCTTTTAACTGTCAAAGGAAACCATCTCAGTTATGCATATTAACAAAACAGAGGCTGAGGTACATAAGTATTAGAGTTTACCCAACCAACAAAAAGGAAGTATGGTCAAGGTAGGATTAAAATCCAGGCATAGGGAATTCTAAGGAGATGGGCAGACTTTAGGAGTTATCTGATCCAATGCTACTACGTTACATTGGGGGGTGGGGGGAAGTCACCAAAACAGATTGCTGACTAGCTTGCTAGCTCAGGTTCTCAGAAATAGACAATTTCTTCTCTCACTTTGAGACAGTGCCAAAGACCAGAGTCACTTTTCTGGCTTTAACAATTCTTATTAACCATGTTCTCACCCAAGATAATGAGACCCCCAGAGCCACGCCCTTACCACTGGGAAGAGTGGGATGTTATCAGTCCATTGTTTAAAGGTTCTTGCAATTAAACCTCTTCCCCCTCCCCATCCATGCAGAGCCCACCTCAGCCAACTTCAGAGAAAACTCCTCTCTGGTCTCATCCCCACACATTTGCTTCCTACATGGTGCCCTCAGATTTTCTTTCTCCTCTGCCCAGCCAAGAAGGTCCTACTCCTCTCTCCTCATGGCCTCTGCCCCCAGCCACCATTAAAGATAGGTTCTCAACCAAGGGCACTAATAGGAGTTGGGGCTATTCCAGAATTTCTACACAGATGGTATTTAGGAGTTTGTAAAGTGGGGGTGGGGTGGGATGTAGAGACAAGTAGATTTATTAAAACTCTATTTATAATACAAGCATTAATCAATAAGAGTTTTTATTTGTTTACTGTAGTTCACCATGACTCTCAGAATGGGGCCAATGAGCGTTCTGGTGGTGGGGTTACTAAAACCCTCATTTGCCTTTTTTTTGGTGTTGCTACCCGAGGTGGGGCTGTTCCACCATTCAGGTCTCACCAAAGGAAAAAATGAAAGAAAATGGTCCTTTCAGGCCTCACCTCAGAGTGAAGCAGCTACCAGAGAAACTCCTCTTTCTCTTGCTAATATTGTCTTTCCCTTCTGCAAGGCTCTGGTGTATGATGCCAAAACATTTTTTTTTCTCTTCTCTCTCTAGCAAAAACTCCTTGGATTATTATCCTATCTTGGATATGGACTGGGGCCCAGGGAGAGAGGCAGAAAAGCGTCTTGTTCCAGGAAAGCGTGAAGAGAAAAATACGAGTCTCACCACAATAAAAACAACATATGCAAAACCCATCAGCCATACCACACTGCACAATGTAGGGAAAATACCACGTGGGCCCCTGCCTCCCAGAAAAGCTTTTCTCTAGTCAGAGGGTGACAATAGAACATCTGCAAATAAACTGCCAAGTTGCTGTTGGCTTATGGGGCATAGGGGTGGAATCAAAAGGTTGTCTCCAGGAAATGATTTTATTGTCTTAAGAGGTAGGCTAATATCTAGCTCTGTTCAGCACACTGAGCTCTCCTGATGATCTTAAATTTATACCCCTATCTCTCACCTCTTCCTCTGTGCTCTATTTCATAGGAAGGTTTTGCTACCTGGCTGGGTTACTACGAATGGACTCAGTCGCTTTGGAAATTGGGTTGTCCTTTTATAGGCAGATTGATGGACTAGGTGTCAAGGTTTTAGAAGAGTGGCATGACTGGGCCAAACACCATCGCCCATAAATCCGATATTGACAGAAGTCCTACCCAATCCAGGTAATTCTTTATCAAGGCACGACTACAAAGCACAAGGCACAGAAAATCATTGACAGCTTCTGGGAAATGAGTTATTGAACCCATTATTTAAGGAGGAAAATGCTAATGAACAATTTATTATTATAAATTATAAGAAGAATCTCTGGACTGTATCACTCAGCCTCCAAAAGTATGCCCATAATTCCTGACTATCTAACCAAGAGAAATCATCCTGGATCTACAGGTTTTTAAACTTGTGATTTTTTTCTGTCTTCTATTGGATTTCTCAAGTCAGTGGAGATATGGTGAGTTGGTCAAGAAGAATCAACCATAAGCCCTGTAACATCATCTAAAGCTTGAAATGCCTCTCTTTGAAATTCAAATTTACAAATATTTAATAGAATTTTTTTGAGAAAACAGTTTATGTGTCACTATAAAAGCTTTGCTTTGGGAGTTCCAAATAAAAAGTAATGGGTTATCTTTCAAAAACATATCAGAATCAAGTAATAGCCAACAAATTCTCATTTTATAACCCTCGTTCTGAGAGTGGCACTGAATATCCATTTCTCTTTTTCACATGCTGGTCCTCTATCAGTTTTCAGATGTTAATTCTCTTCACTAGCTTCCTTCAGCAACATACCATGTCTTCCACTGTAAAACACACCATTATTTTATGTATCGTTAAGAAATAAAACACATGGACAATTCTAAGACACATTCTAATTTTTGAATTCCTATTATACTATTAAAGCACACACCTCTCAAAACTGATTAAAAAAATAATCCCTGGGTCTTGCCAGAACATTATTCTTCAAAGTCACTAGTGATGGAGGTATGATGGAGTTCAGTAGTTGACATTTTCTGGCTATTCCTCACACCAAAGTATATTTGTATTTAAGAGTTCAAAAAGAGGTATTTTTCTGTTTTTTGCTTTTCACAAAAAAGAATAGATAAGGTCAGGAAGCCCAACACATCCCCTCTACACATTTGTTAAATGTTTGGAAAACAAATTCAGATTGCAGGGAGAACCAGCCAGGCATAAATAAACAAGCTATAAACTAGAACCCAATGAAAATAATCACTGAACTGTTCCTGCCAGAGAACAGAGATGATCCCCACCTTAGCAATGTCCATTTTAAACAGGCTCAGTTTGAACTTTCTTTGAAAATACCACTTGTGTTTGGGCAGCTGTCATCTTTCCCAAGTTCATCCTCACCTCATACCCTTCCTGTTCCCATGTGCAGACTGAGCTGAACACACTTTTCAACAACATTCGCCTTGAACATCTATAGAAATGCAACGACTGATGTCAGAGGCAATAAAATCCAAGAATGTGAGATCCTATGCCTGAATGAATCTCCAAGAAAAAAGCCAAAGAATGGACTCCTCTCTCTCCTGACATGAGAAAAGATGTTTCACTAGGAAGCTAAACATTTTTTTTCTAAGAAGTAACACATGAATCCCTGACAAGTCTTGAAACGAGGAGCACAAATTCCTTGCTCAAGCTTTGATCAGAAAGAAACTCTAGCTCCAGATTTATTTACAGAAATAGACCTTCACCAAAGCTTTTGGCTTGCATGCCCCCAAATGCCTTACAACTCCTCAGGTGAGTTCCCAACTGTGGATGCCCATCTTTGTACCTGAGAGTGCCCCTGGATTGTCTAATAAATACCACCATCTTAATATGGCAAAGTCCCTGGGTCTTGCTCCCTCTCCTCCCCCATCACTTCCCAGCCATGACATGACACTGCCATCCACCCAGGTGTTCCAACAAGACACCCAGAAGTCTCAGTTGGCTTCTCAATTAATTTCATCCCTTACATCCCCTCCAGCGGCAGTACCAAATATGTGCCAAGCCCTATAGTGCAATTTCCCCTTTTATTAACAGTACCCTAGGAGAGCTCCCAGTCAGTAATCTCTTGCCTGGATTCTCTAGCTGCTTTCCACACAGACCCTCATTCAATCTTAGAAGAAAACTGATAGGACTTCCTTGCCCTCCCCCTTCCCCGAAGCCTGGCCTGGCTGGACTGTATGTTTGGAGAAAGGATGGAAGACCTCTGGTTGATGAGTGACCCTGGTACACAACTCCCAAGGTTAGCTCTACTGTTCCATGGGCCTGGAGATATCCCAGAACAGCTACTTTTACTTGGTAAAGAGTATTTCCTCCATATCCAGTTGGAATAACCTAAACTTATGTAAGTTGGTACAAAGGGGCATTAGCCCTACCAGAGAGCTTCCTAGAGCACCTCCAGCCTGTTGGCAGGGCGATGTTCTTGGTTGAGCTACCACCCACACTTGATGTATCTTACTCTCTTTACTACCACTCTGCTCCTGAGTCAATAAATCTTACCAAGCTTACACAGCATGTTAGTGGTGTAGGACATCACACACTTGCATGAAGTCCCAGAAATACCACTTCTTCTACTTGGAGCTTTTGACATAACCAATAGAACCACCAATCCGTTTGTACCTGAGAAATAGCAAAAACGACAGAGAACAGACTGTAATACAGAGACATTGCTCCTTCCAGTCTAAGCCTCGGATTGTTTTTGTGAGATCTCCTTTTAATTACAGGAGACATCATTAATCCACTTGCATGTTGGCTACCCTTAATCTGCCCATGGTCTAATTTTACCTTCTGTCTTGTGTCTAAGTCATAAAGTAACTCTGGTAAGAGACAAGCTCCTGATTCAGATGTAAACACATTTATCTTCCCACAAGTTCTGATGAGATCTATCCACAGGCAGGTTACGTGCCAGGACAGTGATCTACGCCATGAGGGTGCACTGCTCTGAACTCCATCTCAGCAAAAGCTACCAGATGGAAAATAAATTAGAAAGCTTCCTCCAGAGAAAATAAGCTAACAGGAAAGATTGGAGTCTCTTGGTTTAGGAGCTTCGCCTAGAGTTCCTTCCTCTTGGGGAAATTCAGTGAATGTGTTCTTAGCAATTCTAGGAAGTCTTGAGCTCTTTCAAGACAAACATTATGGTCGTATGTAAATTCAAGTAAACTTTCTTTGGGAATATAGCCCAGGGAAGCAAATTTGCAAATAAGTTTTAAGAGTTCACTGCAACTTGACTCTTAAAAAAATAAAATATGCATATTTACCCTTGCTTGCTTGCTAGATAAAATCTTACTGGGAATAGGAAATGTGTAAAATGAAGTGTAGCAAAAACTGGCAATTATCTTCAACTTTTAGGAATACATAAGAAAAAAAAAAGGAATACATAAGAGCAGCTATGTCATGCACGATGCTTCCAGAAACCCAGACAAGGAGCAAAGGACAAGGTCTAGACTCTTCAAGCAGGATCGAGACATAGCCCAACACAATAGCTATCCACAAGAGCTATTCATAAGATTTTCATTCTAAATGAGTGATTCCTAAATGTGTCAATGCTAACAACTGCCAAATTTAGACAATGGCAGTCTTTTCTGAGTCAGCAGAAGCATGTCATTGTACCCAGTTTCACATTAGGCTAATAACAAACACTACTTCTTCACATAGTCTCTCATATGCTATCTAACTCACACAGACTCACACTGGGAGCCCATGAACCATTTATCTCTATTTCCATTTGGCAAGGTAATGAAATGCATTTACTCTCATAAATAACCTACCAATGGCATCTGCATTAATGATATTTTTCATATTGACTGTAGCATAAATTCAGTGCATAATTAACAAGGCATAAACAGATTTTAAAATAGCAAAAAAAAAAAAAAAGAATAAAAACATATTAAAGGGAAAATACAGTACAGTCCAGTTTTTCCTTATTTCCACTGCTAAGTGTAACTAAAACTTCTGGACATTATACACAACACAAACATAAGAAAACTCTTTCAGCTAGAGTGAAGAAGACAGACTGTCTAGGGATCTTGGGGCCCAGAAATCCACAGTGGTGAGTTCCCTAGTTTTTGTTTGTTTGTTTGTGTTTTTTGTCTTGTTCTGGCCTCCTGTATCCCAGACTTAGAGCTGAAAAAGCCATTAAACCAGAAACGCCAAAAAGCACAGACAAACAAAAGCCTGCCCTCTCTTGCCAAACAATGAGGAAAAGGATAGCTTAGCAAGATAAAAAAACTTGAGGGGCATCTGGGTGGCTCAGCTGGTTAAGCCTCTGCCTCTGGCTCAGGTCATGATCCTAGAATCCTGGGTTCAAGCCCTGCATCAGGCTCCCTGCTCAGCAGGGAGTCTGCTTCTCCCTCCCCCCTCAATTGCTTCCCCTGCTTAGGAACATGAGCTCTCTTTGGAATAAATAAATAAAATCTTAAAAAATAAAAAAGAAAATTTGAAACATCAGCCACTCTATTCCAGCCCAACACCACAGAAAAAAAAAACCTGTGAGCCTACTCATGCATGCCAGCCCAGGCTGGGTGGACTGCCCTAGACTTTCCCCATGGA
The DNA here is from genome assembly GCA_003697995.1 of Taxidea taxus jeffersonii. NCBI lineage: Eukaryota > Metazoa > Chordata > Mammalia > Carnivora > Mustelidae > Taxidea > Taxidea taxus. The sequence continues at coordinate 43,050 of ML107870.1, read as the reverse complement.
CAGACTGTAATTAGGCATCAACAGGAGGTAACCGGCTTAACACCGTTAGTGATCACTTGAGACCGTATGTGTATCCTGGACTTTTGACCCTCTGGCAGTTATAAGGACCTCCAAACCCCCAACCCTTGGGTGTCAACAGAAGAGGGAACCTGGACTTTTATATTTACTTGACAAGAATGAGATGGCACACTCCAATCTCACACACCTGGTGCTAGAAGAACTTAGTTAAAGCCAAATGTTTAAATAAGGTACTCACAGCATAAAATGAACTGTCTAGCTTTTAACCAAAGAATCACACCTCATACCAAGATTCAAGAAGATCACAAAATTAACAACCAACCAACAGACGCCAACAAGGACAGGGCAAGATACTGCAATTATCTGACAAAGAGTTTAAAGAAGTAATGTTGAAGAACATAAAAATTTGTAATTAGCAACAAACTTGACAAATGAAAAAATAGCAGGTCTCAACAGAGATATTGACAGCATCAGTAAAAAAGTAGTAAGTGGAAATTTGAGAACTGGAAAACAAACTAAATGAAATAAAAAGCTTTAGTGTGTGGGCTCAAGAGCAGAATGGAAGAAACAAAAAGACCAGCGAACTAGAAAACAAAGTAAGAGAAATTACCCAATCTAAAAAACATAGGGAAAATAGGTAAAAAAAAAAAAATGCCAAGGAGAGTTAGGGACCTGTGGTACCAAACAAAAGGGCTGATATTCATGTCATAAAAAGGAGAGGAAGAAGAAGGAGGGGCTAATAAATGTACCTGAAGAAATAACAGCTGAAAACATCTCAAATCTGGCAAGAGATACCAAATTACAGATATGGTAAACTGAATGAACACCAACACAATAATACAAAGAAATCTATGTCATAACAAACCATAATTGGAATTTAGAACATTAGACAAAGAAAAATCGTGAAAGCTACAGAAAAATGACACCTTATCTATAGGAGAAAATCTGAATGACAATGCATTTCAGATTAGAAACCAAGTCATGAGGAAGTAGTACCCTATATTCAAGGGCTAAAAGAGAACTGTCAACCCAACTCTTTACCCAGCAAAAATATCCTCCAAGAATAGGCAAAACAAGACATTCTCAGATAAAGGAAAGCTAAGAATCTGTTATTGACATCCCTACACTAGGGGGAAAAAAATCCCTACCCTGAAAGAATAGCTAAGGAAAAAAAAATTTTTTTTTTTTTTTTTTAAGAGAGAGAGAGGAGGGTGAGATGGAGAGTGAGAGAACCTAGAGCAGCCTCAATGTCCAGTGAAGAGCCCGATACAGGGCTCCATCTAACCACCCTGAGACCATGACCTGAGCCAAAATCAAGAGCCTGATGCTTAACCAACTGAGCCATCCAGGTGCCCCCAAAGAAAATCTTCTAAACAGAATGGAAATGAGGAGAAGGAACTCTAGTACAATGAAAGAACACTGTAAGCAAAAATATTTAGTCAATACAATAGGCTTTCCTTCTCCTCTTGAGTTGCCTACATTATGTTTGATTTTAGAAGCAAAAACTATAATGCTCCCAGACGTAGTTCTAAACATAGGTTGATGAAATTTTAAAAACAATTTTACTATAAAGAGAAGAGGGTAAAAGGACAAAAAGATAGGTAAAGTTGCTGTAAGTCTCTTCAAATGGTAAAGTAATGTCAACATGAGGCTCACGTTAAGTTATACATGCATGAAGTACTACCTAGAGCCATTCCTATAAAAGCTATATAAAGTATTTTTAAAAAGATCTATAGAGATAAATAAAACATTCTAAGTAAATGTTTAAGTGACCCATAGAAAGATAGAGAGCAGAAACTGAAAGAAAAAAAGAATGGAAAAAAGGAAACAGTAACTACCTTTGTTGTATCAATATAACTGCTTTAGCTGCGGTATTTACATTACAAGTACGTATCAGGAATTAGGTGAAAAGTGCATGGTAAGTCCTCTGTGCTTAACAAGAGCAGGAACAGCATCACCATGGGCCAAAGCTTGGAAGCCCATAGTGAGGCATGCCCAGTGAGCCTAGCAAAAGACACAGCTCAGGGAGCAGAGCAGTGGGGTGGGAGTGGGACGTCATGATTTTTCACACTAGGACGGGGTTTAGGAGACATCTCTGGAGTGAGATGGTTTATGTCTCCACAGAGCAAGTGTAGCAGGGCTGGCTGACCCTCCACCCATCCCCTTGTCAACCTGCCCACTCTTCTGAGAGAACAGGCTTCTCCCTGAAGGTCAGCTTCCACCCTGAACATCTGAGTCCCATAATCCTCCATCCTCTCCATGCTAGGAAAACAGAGGAGGTGGAATTATCTGGAATTACCAAAACAAAATACCCCCTCAATAAAAAATAAACAAACGAATAAATAAGTAAAGACCACAAATCAGTATTTGATCCTGACAATATCTACCAGATTCAGAGAAGGAAAGGATATAAAAAGTTCTAACCCGGTTTCCCCTACCAACCGCAATATCATTTCCATTATTTCTCCAGGCTCCCATTCTGAATTCAAAGCAATTTATCTGAAGTTCAGACACTGTCACTGTGATTTAGTTTCAGTTTTATGGCAACTGCAGGTCTCTAATAAGTATGCTCCTTTCATTGATTTTTGTTCCCCTTCAGCTGCTGCTGTAAATGTAATTGAAATTTTTGGGTTTTTTTTTTTTCCTCCTGACCTTTTTTTTTTTTTTAACTGACAAGAGAGCAATCAGGGCAGTGTCTTCTGAGCTTCATCTACTCCATTAATAAGAAATAGGAAAGTCTATTTCCAGAAGAAACCATCCTTTCCCTTTAATGAGTCGTATGTTCAAAAAGCCCAATCTCCCTACCTCATGACACCTCTTTTCAAGTATCAGTTAATCTCAGCAGTTAGACTGGAAGGATCCTTTTAAATTTAGGGGGTCATCATGAAATCTATGCAGCAAGCGAACTTTCAGGAACCATTTTTTTCATTTGTTTAAGTGACTCTTCAGGGTTGAGATTCTTCTCCATTGATGGACTAATACATTCATACACTGCCCACCCAGGAGTTAATACAGGATCTCAGAAGTGAAAGGAGCCAAGTATGGTGCTCAGGCAAAGACAAGCATTTCCTACAGAGAGGAGCAGTTATCATACCATATCATACCATATCATAAGCCACAAGCCAGATACCTCCTACCTCTCATGCATAAGCACAGACTCAAAGTGACAGATGGAAGGGCCAGCCACATTTCATTCAATTTCTTTTTTCCCCCTAAACTTTCCACCCTGATTTTAAATGCTGCTTTCAATATATATTATATTCTCCTACATATTTCATGATTTTTTTTCAAAGACGCTACTTTTTTACCTTTGTATTTCACTGTAACTCTGTACTTTTAGAACAGCATCTAGAATCCAGTCAATTAAATCTTTGTCTTACTAAAAATATTTAGGGGGTGCCTGGGTGGCTCAGTCAGTTAACACCAGACTTCATTTCAGCTCAGGTCAGGGGATCAAGCCCTGGGGAGGACTCCATGCTCAGTGGAGAGCCGGCTTCTTTCCTTCTCCCTCTCCCTTTGCCCCTCCCTCTGTTCCTCTCTCTCTTTCAAATAAAGAAAAAAAAAATTAGGGTTTGCTTACACACTGATTCCTCCCAACAAATTTTGTTAAAATGCTATAGAATATCATAAACCCTCTTAGTATTTTCAAAAGGAACAGAGTAAGTTCATCTCTGTAAATATCAACTTCCCATTTATTTAAGCAAATGCTGAATAGGGTAATATGTTCTTAATACTGTATTTCATTAAAACTAGCACACCATCAATAGCAAGGCACAATTATTTTATATAAAATTAAGGAGAAACCAGTGTTAAGATTATGAACTTCGATACATCTTTTCATTTCAAAGACGATACAATTTCAAAGTGAGTACCCTATAAAAATCAGTAAAATATAGTAACCCTATATGATGTTCTAATATGAAAAGACAAATACTGGTGTCTAAACCTCCAATCAAGTGTATCTCACTGCTAGTGACTTGTTTTGTTTAAATTTAGTGAATATTTCATTGAAACATCGCGGATACAGAAACACATACAATTCTAATTGCACAGCTCAATGGATTATCACAAACTGAACACATTCCTATACCAAGGACCCAAAACAAAAATCAGAACATTATCAGCACCCCAGAAACTCCGCTGAGGCTCCTTCCTAGTTCCTATTCCTCTTCCAGGGCCAATTCTTGGGCTGACTTTCAATGGCATTAGTTTTGTATAGTTTTGACTTTTAGATGAATGCAATTAGAGAGTATGCACAGTTATACACTGTGGACTCTGGGGTCTGGATTTGTTTGCCCAACATCCCATGTGTGACATTCATTCATTTTGTTGCAGGTAGATATACAGCTTCAAGTTAATTCTGTGTGAAATTCTACCACATAAACAGAACATGTTTATTCAATCCACTATTATAGGCATTTGGGTAATTTCTAGTTTTACATATTTTACAGTAAGTACTAGGTTTCCCTAAAAATGAGGATTCTGGAAATTAAGGAAAAAAATTATCACCCACCTCCCAGCATGTTAACAAGGGGAAAAAAACCACTCAAAAATATTTTTTAATACAGATGAACTAATTTCACTCTGAAATTTTGTCCATTATAAAGCAATGATGACATTTTTGGAATACACTGATTTTCTAAGATCAAGACACAAGCAAAGTCATGGATTAGTCTGGGGTTGAAGCCATGAATTTAAGAGGCTCTGGCTCTAAAATACTGCATAGAATCAGAGAGATTTCTCACTTTAGAAGCCAAGCGTTAGATCTTTATTTTCTCTTTGCTGAGTTTCTCCTGTTTCTTAATTTTTTTCACATTTTCTCCTTTACATTCCCATGAATAATGTCATCTGGAAAGTGTCCTTATACTCTCTTTAACCCAGTGGTGAAATGTTCCCAAGATTTAAAAATCTCTCCCTGAAAAGGTATGGTTTGACAGATTAAGAATATTAACACATGAATGTATAATGTCATTAAAAAATGAACCCCTGAATACATATATATCCAAATGATAAAACTAAAGTATAAAAATCAATGTTACCTTACGAAATTCTCCCGTTTTCAGATAGATCCTAGGGTCTATGTTCATTTCTGGAAGGTTACTTTTCTAATTAGGGAATCACAAGACAATTTTTCTTTTTTTTTTTTTAATATTTATTTTTTTTTATAAACACATAATGTACTGTTAACCCCAGGGGTACAGGCGTGTGAATAGCCAGGTTTACACACTTCACAGCACTCACCATAGCACATACCCTCCCCAATGTCCATAATTCCACCACCCTCTTCCTACCCCCCTCCCCCGGTCAACTCTGTTTGTTTTGTGAGATTAAGAGTCTCTTGTGGTTTGTCTCCCTCCCGATCCCATCTTGTTTCATTTATTCTTTTCCTGCCCCTCAAACCCCCCTTGTTGCATCTCTATTTCCTCATATCAGGGAGTTCATATGATAGCTGACAAGACAGTTTTTCTTAAAAAGTAGGAAATCCCAAGAGGAGAACTCTTCAAACGCCATCCTCTCAACATGGTCTCTGTCCTATATACTTGGGTGCGTCCTCAGAGAAGACATAGGTGTCACCTGCCTTCACACCTTTAGCCATAGATGCTCAGGAGTGGAGGTCACATGGAGCATGCACAAGTGAGGTCACTTCCCTAAGTTTCTGTTTCATTATCCACAAAAATAATAATGCCTACTTCATAGGACTATTGGTGAAGAGTAAATGAAATGGTATCTGGAAAATCTCCAGAACACCAAACACAGTCTTCATTTCCTTTAGCCAATGATACTTCAACTCCTGAAGCTCCCAGTACATTTTAAATACTTTTTCACCAGCCTCATCGCTCCTAAACAAAATCTTACACAGAGCTCTGAACAAAGAAATGGACTGAAAACAGATTACAGGTTGAGATTTTTATCTAGAGAGAGTTCTTCCATAGTTCCTAGGGGAGAAATGGCCAACACACTTGCCCTTGGGCGAAACCTTCTTCATCCACATCAGAATGACTGTGAGTCTTCTTTTCAACCACATTCCTTTGAGGAAGAACTCTCATGGGTTCCAGGATTTGCTAACCATCACCATCAAGAACTGTGTATTACAGTTGTATCCCAATCAGTCTTGGTAATGAAAAGCCCTCTCTTTCCTCAAAGGGAAATAGAGCGCAGACACTCATACCTTTGTGTATATTACTTACTGCAGAGCTGTTGATTCCCCCCATCACCTTTAAACTCTCCTCCTGAGATTCAATAACCAGAACTACTTTAGACTGTCTTTAAAGATCTATTTATTCAGACCATGGTTTTCATCACTGTTCTTGGGGACCTTTCAACTCTCTTTAACTCACTTCATATTTTTTAAACATGGAAGAAAACACACTCTTCCAAAGACAGAAATTCTGTCCCAGAAAACACAGTCAGCTGAACAATTAGAATCAAAACTGAATTTCGAAGTGGGGGTGGGGGAGGGGATGGTACCTAATAAGACAGGGGAGATGCGATTTAAAATCTGTCCCTAGACACCAACAGTTAATTTGTTCGCCTTGGCAGCCCATTTGTACTATGTCACATCAATAGTTATAAAAATTGAAGCTGAAATTAATCTATTTCCTCTCAGCTCTGAGTCTGTCCCTTCTTAATCTTGTATAAATGGTACTTTGATTCAGAGCTCCTGTTACTCACATTGTCGGGATCCGAGAAAACACACTGCTTGGAACAAATAGGTTATAAAGAGCTTTGCAGAGTCAGGGTGAGCCAATCACTGAAGGTGAGATTAATTAAAGATAGGAGACTATATATTGAGTGCCTATGTGTCAGGCCCTACTTTAAGCTTGGGTCTTATCCCTCTCTCTCTCTGTCCCCCCTCTTTATCCTCTCACTCACTCAGGCACACGCACGCACACATGCACACACGCACACACAAGCACACACATACCTCAAGTGCTCAGTTTTAAAAATAAGTAACTGGGTTCTGGTCATTTTTAAGTGGTATCCCCTGGGTCACAGAGCTATTTAGAACTTTATCTAGAAAACAATTTACAAGTAAGATGGAGTCCAAAGTTCATGATCCTAAAAGAAACAGAAGTTGAAGAAGGAAATCTTAAGGACATCTAAAAACAATGTGCCTATGTTTTTCTTCCACAAATTCTCCTAAGAGTACCCCCACCAGAGTCTACGACACCTACAATGCAGTGACCCATCTGCAGGTGTGTATTAAAATGGAAAGTGCTGTGTATTTAGGTCTAGGAATCTCCCTCCATCTTCACCCCCAGAAAACCAGTCCTGAGAGCCACAGAGAGCATTCCTGGTGGCATGAGGTAGACAGAAGGCATATTTTCAGAACACAATTCCCTGCATCAAGCTGACCATCACCAAAACAGGTACAGATGAGCTGTCAGCCTCTCCCTGTCCTCACATCCTGGCAACCACCTGCCCCTGCAGACAGCCTAGGAAAAATCACTCCCCATAGGATAAGAGATTAGTCTCCATGATGAGTTCTGCTTTACTCCTCATTATGAGGGACCTGATAGATCCCAGAGACCTCATCCCTGGCTTCCATCCACTTCATGGGGCTTCCACTTGGGTAATCTCACATAATCAGATTTTACATCTAGAATATTAATAAAATGCCAACTATCACAAAGAGGATGAAGTTAAGTAATGTCTTTTCTAATTCGAAAGCCTTGCTACACATCTGTGCTTTACAATTATGTGCCTAAAACAAATTGACCCGTCAGTTAGTTTCCTGCACTAAAGTAGCACATAAATTAAATTAGAATCTCAATCATTAAGAAATAATGACATCAGAGTTATGGATTTAATCATTCTATTGACTCAAAACAGGTCTTTTCCTTGGGTACCAGCAGTAGATCAAAATATGACTAAGATATAGCTAATAGCGATTAATGCACAAGGTCAGAGACCAAATCACGTTTAGCCCCATTATGAGCATTTCCTGGTTCCTCCTTTGATTTTGACTTTGTTAATATAGATATCAGAGGACACAAGAGTACACCGAGTCTATTTAAAACATAGCTTCATGCCCCAATGGCCCTTCACTCTGAAACAGAAGAAAAGCAATAAATTGTACATTCTGACAACTCCTGCTGGTGCTTTTCACAAGGGAAGCAGACAGAGTTTCCTTCTGCATTGGTTTTGTTTTAATCAAAGTTGCTCTGGTTGGAATGTGTGTGTCCTGCCCCTCACCCCCAAATTCCTTTGTTGAAATCCTAACCCCACTATGATGGTATCAGGATGCCGGCCCCTTTTGAGATGCTTAGGTCATGAGGGGTGGAGCCCTTGTGGATGAGATTTGCATCCTCTTAAGAGAGGCCCCATAGTATCCTCGTCCCTTCCACTGAGGAGGACACAAAGAGATCTGCCATCTTGTGGAGGGGCCCACCCAACCATGCTGGTACCCTGATTTCAGACTTCCAGCCTTCAGAACTCTGAGAAATCAATCACTGTTACTAATAACTACTCAGTCAGTGGTATTTGGTTACAGCTACTTAAATGGATGAAGACAAAAGTCATTGGCTGAAACTACCTCATCCTGAACTGAAAGAGAAGGGACAGCATAAGGCTTAGTTTCCAGAGGGAGCACATGCTTACAGATGGAGAAAACAGCCTTTAACTTTTGGGAACAAGGTGCAGGAATTTCAGGAAATAATAATGGCACTGTCACAAAGAGAAAAAATAAGGCATTAAATGAGACCATGTGTCTGAGACAAGAAAGTCCCCAAAAGCAGAGTGTTAATGAGGAACCCGAATAGGGAGCACATTCAGGCAGCCAAGAGCCCTCACAGGATCCCCCACGACTGAACAGAAACACTGCAGGAGATCACTGGAAATATGAGGATGGGATCTCCCAAGAAACTGAAAAGATAATTTTCTCCCCGAAGGAACTTGAGGAATGGACTCTACCAGTCATCTCAAATATAATAACTAATAACTGTCATTCATGTGGTTCTTTGCAACTGAAAACACACACACACACATTCTTCTCCGTAAAATTAGTGTAATCATCTCCATTTAGCAGATGAGGAGCCCAATGATTGGTGTTCAATCATTGGCCCAAGATAACCCACTGAGAAAGATTGGAATGGTGGACTTAGGCCCTGGTCCTCCAGTGCCCAATGCCACTTGTTTTCCTCTCGAGCAATTCTCAATTAGCAATTATTTGTATGGCACACTTAAGGGGGGAGAAGGTGCTTGCATTTTCTGACTCCCCTGCTAAGGGTTGAGGATTCTTTTGCTAAATGAGATCCAAGATGCTCCTTTACAATCTCAGAAGGAGGAGGGGAACCTTAAGACCATATTCACAGTGGCAAAGGTAATCTACATAATACAAAGATCAAGTTAGGCCTTGGAGAGGGAGAAAGATCTCTATTTCAATGTAGGAGGAAACACAGAGGCAAAAGAGAATACTTTACCCATAAAACAAGCCAGACTGTAGGAATGTTTAGAAATAAGAGAACAAACTTTAAGAATTTTAAGCAGTTGTCCTGTGCATTAATGTCTTCAACTGATTTTTGTTATTGCTGCTTTATCTTTGTGTGTGTGTATTAGTGTAATCATCATCATATATATGAAATGCATGTGTTCCAACTGGACTGCAGTTACTTTAACTCCATGCTAAGAATGGACCACATGCATTCTAGGCTTATGTGGGTTTCATTTGTGGATTAACGGTTATATTCCAGTAGGGATGGTAAAATGTAAAATCCAGCAGTAGAAAATTTTGTAAAAATCCCTATATTATATTAAAGGTTGTGCAAATCTAGACTGACCCAAACTCTCCAGTCTGTTCTTCACTAACTCATTTTATCTTCAGTCAGAAATGAATGGCATGCTGTTCCTTGGAAATACACTAAGTTTTCCTAGCCCTTGTTATTTTTTCTCTCTTACCCCTTTTGGAATGGCTTCCTGTGTTTTTCCTGATAGCCATCACACATCTTCATTTATAGCTCTTGTCTCTGAAGAGCTTTTTCATTCATTCATTTATGTTTATTTTACAGGAATTCAAAGCATTGTGAAGGCTGCACAAAGCAAGAGATGACCAAAATTCAAGAGTTCACCTCCTATGCAGAGAGATACTGTATAGAATTGGAACGGAGGATACGGAAGAGCCAAATCCATCTTCAAAGAACCTACATAAAGTAGGTACCTTAATGCCTTTAGATATATGAATATTCTTTTGTGTTTTGATCACTTCCACTTAACACAAGGCAGCTGGAAAGAGGATGCAAGGGCTCATTAGCTGATTGTCAAAGCAGAATTATTTCTAGCTTCGGCCATTTGGAAAAAAAGTAGGGGAACTGGGAAGACTGCCCAGCAGGTTGTGAGGAGACATATCTAGTTCAAGACCATAAAATGGATTTGGATATTACAAATTTAATTCTAACCTTTATTTGTGAGTCACCTCCTGACCATGGATGTTGAAAGAAATGGGGTCATCTCCGACTTGAATGAGACAAGGTCTTAACAGTAACAGGCAATTGAATGATGTTCTTTAACTACATTTCATAACTTTATACCTGGTCAACAGTTGACTCACTGGAAGCAGCAGGTTAAAAAGATGATTCTCTCTGACCTAGAAAAGCATGAAGAGTGCAGTCCCTCACCAGCAGCAACAGTGAGATGTTCTCTTGTTCCTTCAAGGACTTCAGTGAATCCTTGCCCAGTGTCATGCTATCTATTAGGCTTCATTTTCTTATGTTCCAATGTGTGACAATCAATGGATTTCCAAGCTACAAACAAGGCTAACGGTCTCCTCCCTACAGTCCTTTGAATATGGAGCCACCTATGTTTGATCCCAGAAGGAAGGCAAACTTCCTTTCAGATAACTGCTGAAGTCCACGTAAGATGATGTACACAGTAATACTTTAAAAATAAACTAATATACAAGGTATATGGGCACAGAATCTAGACATTTTTGAATAAGAATAGGCACTTTGGTGAAAGAAAAACCAAAGCTCGACAAACAATAGTTTTTCCAGAAAAAGCAGAATGTGAATCTTGGACACATTTGGATTTAAGTCTTTGTTTTTAACGTGGTTAACTACCTTTATCTCAATTTAAATACAGTTGTCATTTTATTGCTATATTAAGACTTTACATTGATTTAGAAAAGGTACAAACACATTACAGATATCATTTGCTTATTATCCTGACCCTCCACTTGTACATTTAACTGTTTAATTATTATCTAATATTTGTTCTCCATTACTTTCAGCTTCAGTTCAAGAAAAGGTGAGTAAAAGGCAAAGAAAATCCATCAATAAATTCATATCCCTGAAGATAAAGGAAGAATTACAGTTTCTACCATCAAACGTCTTCTGTAACTAGGAATCCAGATATTTCAAAGGCAGAATAAAAATAGGACCATGTAAAAGTGCCCCCATTGAAATCTGTTTTAAGTAATTTAGGATTATTTGGGACTGTGATTTTTAGGTTGCTACATACATGGGGGAAAAAAAGTATTTCCAAAAATCAACAGTATGATTTCTGCATGGTAGGGTAATACACCTATGTATTTACAATGAGCATATATAATTTTTAAATCTGGGTAAAAAGTGGTACATCTTTTTAAAGAACATGTACATCTATAAAAGACTCACACAGAGTTTGTCTTTTGTACAACCACGCCAACACAGACCTAAAATTTTACTTGATTCCAAAATGTATAGGTTCCTTTTGAATTTAATAACCAGCATTTATGACAGTACCTACTTGAAGGAGAAAAAGCAACTCAGTTTTGCCTTTGAGAAACAAAGTAGATTTCTCCGCAAACAAAATGAGTGTAATAAAAGCCAAAGGTCTTAACAGATGAGTAGAGTGTTCATGATTAAAAAAACAAAAAACAACAACAACAACAAAAAAAACCACCTTAAGTCATCTTTAAAGTAAGTAGTTTTAAATCGTATGGTATACGTAACAACTGATTGAAGACATTTTACTTGAATATAATCTAACACATGAAGAGACTCTTTTCTAGTGGAAGTACATTTTATCTAGCATCATGTATATAATGCATGTGATTAGTTTCTTGATACTCCATTATGAATAATCAGCTCTGATCCTTGCAATGGGAACCTAAATCTGCACCCAAGAAAATGATGCCAGAGTACCTTAACTTTCAGATCTTCAAATCAAGGGAAAGGACTTTGAAGTTGAAATGATTCCCATTGGCCTGGGTACCCGCCAATCTCCAAATTTATCACAAGAAAAATACAACCTCAGTAAAATCCAAACAATAGTGATTTTGATAATTACCAGCATGTTTCAAATATTCTAACTTCGAGACACAAGAGTCCCAAGAACAGTTTTGCTGGTCTTGGTTATGCCACTTGGATTCACATCAGTGATGTCGGAAGCTCTAAGATGTTACTTTTCATGTTTCTACCAGACTCAGCGCACAATGAAAATCCCCTCTGGTTAGTATAAATAGGATTTTAAAACTGAAATGTTCATGGTATAACAAATGCAGGACAAGAATCCCCCTGAAGACATGTCTTTCTGGGTTCCTAAGTCCAGAGGCACAAAGCTACATTTATATAAGATCTGATCAGAAAAAAAGGAAGTCAAACACAGCGTTTCCTTCTGTTGCACACTGAGTACCATTTCCATGAAAATCAGGAGAAGGCAGGTTTCTATTCTAGAAATATTGTGCCAGGGAGAGGGTGGGTAGAAGAGATGTGGGTACAATGGCAGCAACAATGGCTCAGAAATGTTCAATAGGGACTGGAGGAGATTATGCTGAGTGAAATAAGTCAAGCAGAGAGAGTCAATTATCATATGATCTCATTTGTGGAGCATAAGGAGTAACACGGAGGACATTGGGAGAAGGAGAGGAGAAGGGAGTTGGGGGAAATGGGAGGGGGAGATGAACCATGAGAGACTGTGGACTCTGAGAAATAAACAGTTTTGGAGGGGAAGGGGTGGGGGGGTTGGGTGAGCCTGGTGGTGGGTATTAAGGAGGGCATGTATTGCATGGAGCACTGGGTGTGATACATAAGCAATGAATCTTGGAACCCTGAAAAAATAAAAGTATTTTTTTAAAGATTTTATTTATTTGTTAGAGAGAGAGAGAGCACAGGCAGAGCAGAGGGAGAAGCAGGCTCCCTGCCAAGCAAGGAGCCCAATGTGGGACTCGATCCCAGGACGCTGGGATCATGACCTGAGCCGAAGGGAGCCGCCCAACCAACTGAGCCACCCAGGCGTCCCAAAAAAATAAGTTTAAATTAAAAAAAAAGAAATATTAAATAGAAGACCTTTCATATATATTGTCTAAGTTAACCTTCCCAATAGCTTTATGAAGTAAATGCTATTACTTCTCATCCCAATTTTATGGATGAAGGAACAGAGGAAGAGAAATAAGAGTGACGACATCAGGTTAGTAACTAGAGAACTCAGTCTAAACCCAAATCTAAAACCACAGTCAAAACTCTTATTAACTGTCCCACCTTTCAAGACACTCTATACATTGCCACTAATTTTCTGTGAACAAAGGACCACATTGTTCTAGGGAAGCTCTGCTACAGTCTATGTCTGGGGTACTGACACCTCTGTGACATCTCCATCACCTTCTCTCAGATCACTGGTCCCCTGCCCCAGTACCTAGCAGAATAGAGAAAGGAAGTATGGTGTCATTTTCATGAAGTTTATGGAACCAGGAGCAAGGTGAATGAAGAAATAACTTTTTCTATTATTCAAGTAGCTCCTAAAACTGCAGGGACCATTTTAAATATCCAGCCTTGTCATGGATCTTGACCAGGCTACCTATTCCATAGATGAAGAAAGGGGATAGGCTCCAGTGACTCAAACAAATGTCACACAGTTTGCCATAATACTAGGACAGTCCTCAGGTCGCCCACCTTCCAGACCACTGTCTCTGTATTGTCTCCTTCACCTGTCCTCCCTCCCAGACCCGATCAGATATTTCTGGAGGGGATTATGCTCCATGAAATCAGTCAAACAGAGCGTGGTGAATGCCCACTCTACTTAGCATTACTGTACATTCTTTCATCCACATTGTTTATAAACAATGAACCAGTTTTTTTTTAATGAAACTACTTCACATAACAATATGTATTTCCAGCTTCTCTTGAAAAGGAAGAAGATGAGAAAGGGGAGGAGGAGGAGAAGGACAAGATTCAAAAGACCTGATCAGACATTTCTGTGTAGCATCAATTCACAGGACAATGGACATGAAGTCTGTAATTCACAGCAGCTGATGCCACTCACCACTATAGCCCAAGTATTTGATCTTTCCTTGTTGGTCCCATGGGCAGCATTCCTATAGGGTTAGCCTATGAATATTATGGGGGTCATTCATATTCTCCATCCAATATTTCCTATTGGCTTCTCAGGGACATATTAGCATTGTACTTCCCTAAGCCCTTGAGCTTATATTGGCCATGAATTCACCTTCGCCAAAGAACTGTGAGAATAAATGGCATAGAACATTCTTCTATAAAGAACTTCTCAAACTCAATACCCAAAAACAAAAAATCAAGTCAAAAACTGGGCAGAAGACATGGACACTTCTCCAAAGATGACATACAAATGGCTAAGAGACACACAAAAAGGTATTCATCATTATTAGCCATCATGGAATTTCAAATCAAAACCATATTGAGATACCACCTTACACCAGTTAAAATCGCAAAAATTGACAAGGCAAGAAACAACAAATGTTGGAGAGGCTATGGAAAGGAGAACCCTCCTACACTATTGGTAGGAATGCGAGGTGGTGCAGCCACTTTGGAAAAACAGTGTAAAGGTTCCTCAAAAATTAAAAATAGAACTACCTTAGGACCTGGCAATTGCACTACTGGGTATTTATCCCAAAGATACAGATGTAGTGAAAAGAAGGGCCATATGCACCCCAATGTTCATAGCAGCAATGTTCATGACAGCCAAACTGTGGAAGGAGCTGAGATGCCCCTCAACAGATGGATGGATAAGGAAGATGTGGTCCATATATACAATGTGATATTGATCAGCCATCAGAAAGGATGAATATCCAACTTTTGCAAGGATGTGGATGGAAACTGGAGGGGATTATACTCCATAAAATAAGTCAAACAGAGAAACACAATTATCATATGGTTTCAATTATTTGTGGAACATAAGGAATAGCATGGAGGACATTAGGAGAAGGAAGGGAAAAATGAAGGGGGAGAAGTCAGTGGGGGAAATGAACCATGAGAGACTGTGGACTCAGGGAAACAAACTGAGGATTTTAGAGGGGAGGGTTGTGGGGAAAGTGTTAGCCCAGTGAAGGGTATTAAGAAGGGCATGGATTGCATGGAGCACTGGGTGTTATATGCAAACAATGAATCATGGAACAGTGGACCAAAAACTAATGATGTACTGTATGGTGACTAACATAATAAAAAAGAAAAAAAAAAGGAACACTCTTCCCACCAACCCAGGAATTTTTCCAGTTTTTTCATTTTACTGATTTTATTGTGTAGACATATTTAGTACTCTCAGTAGTCAAAACTGTCTGAAGATATATACTCTGAGAATCGCTCCTACAATCCTGCCTTATCTTTTTCTTGCTGCCAGTAAGTAACCACCTGTATTCCTTTCAGATGTATTATAGGAAGAAGCTTTAAATGCCAAGCTGCGGGGTGCCTGGGTGGCTCAGTGGGTTAAAGCCTCTGCCTTCAGCTCAGGTCATGATCCCAGGGTCCTGGGATCAAGCCCTGCATTGGGCTCTCTGCTCAGCAGGGAGCCTGCTTCCCTTCCTCTCTCTCTGCCTGCTTCTCTGCCTACTTGCGATCTCTGTCTGTCAAATAAATTAAATAAATAAATACATACATACATACATACATACATACCAAGCTGTGATTCACCATTCCTTTTTCCTCTTTGCTATGCTGAAGAACTGCTTGCTCTCAGAGTGTGCATCCAGGAATAAAGATGATTCAAAACCGAGCCCACAGACAGCCTCTGTGGGTTTTTAATGTGAGAGGGAAATAAACCTGTGTTTTAAGCGGAGTTTAGGAGTTGTTTGTCACACTTATAATTCAGCCTGTCTTCATTAGTACCACCATGTTCAGAGTGACAAATAATGCCACCTTTACAAAGGTGCCATGTATGGAATGTGCCGGCTGACCTTTGTGGCGTGGGTAAAATGGCCTTGATCTTGAAAGAGCAGGGAGGGAGGAAGGCGAAGTACAATGCAGTCCCTACCAGTGACAGGGTCGTCTGCTCCCCACAGAATTCCTCCACACATTCCTGGGAACTTCACAGAGACCGTCATACAAAAGTAGCTGACCTTTCCCATCCCAGTCTAAATGGCCATCCCACAAATCTTGGAATGGTAGACTAGGAGAAACCATGAAGTCTACTCTAAGGGGAGGCCAGGTTTTCAGTGTTGTCACCACTTGCCACCATGATGGAAATAATATTCTGCCCTGTTATCCCTAGCAGCCAGTAGTGACATGGGATCTATGAGCACTGGTGGCTAAAGTGACAGAGAAACTCAGTTTCCACTTTCATTTCATTTTAATTACCCTAAGCTTAACTATTCACAGGCAACTTGTGGCTACTATTTGTGGACAGGTTGAAGTGGTTTTTCTGAAAAATGGAGTATTGAGGTCATGATTCAAAAACAGTCTCCCTACATCTCAATGTAGAGTTGTTGTTGTTGTTGTTTAACTCCTTAAAATAATGGATCACCTTGGCTCTTTTTCCAGTACACATCTGAATAGCAACAACGGACTGCCTCAAGTACTCGTGCGGCACACATGAACCTCCTAGAGCTCTGGGCTAGCATCTCCAAGTAGCTCACTCCTCTGCCAGGTCCTATGTTGTCATTCAAGAATGTGCTTCTAAGTATGTCTGCTCCTCCATGGAATATGATCCTTAAACATAGACTGTCTTTATCTCACTGTAAGCCTCAGGCATACACTTGGTACATGGCTTTGTGTCAAGCAATGTGATTCCGGCAATTCCCTAAAATGCCTATTTATCCTCTCTTTGTATCAACACATGTTTTGAATCGCCTTTCCATCTCATTGCTATAACCTGCATACCTGGACAAAATGAGGTACAAGACAAAATAATCTATAGGAAAGCTAACAAATGGAATTAAATTTATATCTGTGTATTTAAGAGTGACAGCGGAGGAACACCTGGGTGACTCAGTTAGTGAGGCAGCAGACTCTTGATTTCAACTCTGGTCATGATCTCGGAGTTCTGAGATCAAGCCCCTCATCAGGCTCTGCACTCAGAGGGGAGTCTACTGGAGATTTTCTCTCTCTGCCTCTGCCCATCCCCTCCCTGCTAGCGGGCTACTTGCTTGCTCTCTCTAAAATAAATAAATAAATCTTTTTTTTTTTTTCTTTTAAAGTGATAGCTGATTTGTTCTTGCAATTGGATACTGGTAAGAGAGGAGAGAGAAAATGGTCCTGGGTTTACCACCTGTGGCAAAATACACCCATTAGTGAGCATTTACTTTGTACAAAAACTCTATACATGTATTTAGTTGCAATACCCTAAGAGGTAGATTCTGTTTATGTAACTATTTTTATAGACTTTTGAGATCACAGATCCACATATCCACATATGAAGCTGCTCTCAAAGTCAGACAGTGAGTCAATGCTGTCATTTTCTGGGTAATAAAGTAAAAATTATTAAGAACTGGGACGCCTGGGTGGCTCAGTTGGTTAAGCGGCTGCTTTCAGCTCAGGTCATGATCCCAGCGTCCTGGGATCAAGTCCCAAATCGGGCTCCTTGCTTGGCAGGGAGCCTGCTTCTCCCTCTGCCTCTGCCTGCCACTCTGTCTGCCTGTGCTCTCTCTCTCTCTCTCTAACAAATAAATAAATAAAATCTTTAAAAAAAATTAAGGACTAAGAAGAAAAAAAAGTGCTTATCTGTCCTGGATCTGTCATAATTTTCACAAAATTGAGCAAAAATTCAACTCTTCCAAGTTCATTCCTTTTAATAATATTTTTTAAGAAGTTGCTCTTGATCCTCTCTCAAACCACAGGAACACTATAAAAAAAAACTACAGATATCAGATTTTAATCTAAGGTCTTGAACAGACCGTAGGCATGTTTCTTAATGTACATTGCTTGGCCTGCAATGTCATCTGTAAAATGGTGCTAATACTGCCATTTTATAGATTTGTTATAAGGATTAAACAAAATAAGCCACAGAATTACCTGGCATGGTGCCTACCGCTCTAAGGGCTCAGAAATTTTCATTTTCTCTCTCCCTCTCAGCAATAATATCCCAATATTCTAAGTGAAACTGCCTCCATAAATCATTACCTTTCAGCAAACACTAATTACCTGGAAACACTATGTATGATTCATTTATGATCAGTCATGGTATACAATGAGTAGCCATTATCTGTGCCTTTCATGTAAAGAGTTTGTACCAAATCAATGCATACATTTCAAGGTATATCCCTGTCTAAGTGGGATAGAAAACCATTTGCTGAATAGCAATAAGGTCTTAACAGCAAAACTAGGAGTATAACATCTGTTAAGCAGAATGGCGAGGACACACATTGACACTCAACTTTAAGTATATATAGATAGATAGATAGATAGACACACACACGTTATATATATAATGGACATTATAAATTATGTCTTATGTATTATTTCCAAATAATGGGAGATCAAGCTATGCTTGAGAAATGGAGAAAAGTAAATACAGAAAACCTCATTTGATGGTACATCTTCACTCAAAAATTAAAGAGGATTTTCCATAAAGGATATTGAGACAACTAGACAACCATTTACTAAATGTATCTACATATGGACTTATTAGTAGACATTTATCTAAAAAAATGAAATTAAGTTTCTAGAAGCAAACATTGGTAAATATCCTTATAGCTTTTTTTTGAGGGTTTTTTTTTCAAAGATTTTTTATTGTTTATTTGAGAGAGAGAGAGTGAGAGAGACCATGAGAGGGGAGAAGGTCAGAGAGAGAAGCAGACTAGCTGTGGAGATGGGAGCCTAATGCAGGACTCGGTCCTGAGGCTCCAGGACCATGACCTGAGCTGAAGGCAGTTGCTTAGCCAACTGAGCCACCCAGGCGCCCCATACAGCTTTCAAGAAAGGAAATTTCTAGGAGGAAATACATTTAAAATGCATTAAGAAAAAAATTAAAATGACTACATAAAACTTTTTTTAAAGTAGCCAATTTGATGAAAATTTGAGATGTTTTACAAATATTAGCAACTAGATTCTAAAATCTACGTAGGAATCTAGAAGTCCTGTAATAACCAAAGCCATTGGAGTCCTTATCCTACCTGATTTCAGGACTTAGTATAAACCTCAGAAATCAAGGTAATTGGGTTTTGGCAGAAAGATAAACATTTACATCAATGAAACAGAAAGGACATTCCAGAAATAGGCCCACACACAGATGGCCAATGGATTTTTTTTTCCCCCGGTAGGGACAAGTCAGATGAATGGGAAAGAGACAATTTTTCAACAAATGATATTCAATCAACTCAATAACCAAAAGAAAAAAAGAAAAAAAAAAATAGAACCCTGACTCTTGTCTTACACCATATACAAAACACAAACCTTGCACAAGGATAGCAATCAAGTTCCACGGGTTCTCTGTGTCTGAGGCATTAGAGAACCCCCAGAGCAAGAAGTGAAAGTTATCAGCACAGAACCTGCACAGAAGTTGGAATGAGAAATAGGATTAAGAATGATTAATAGGATTAAGAAGAATCAAAATGGTACCTTAGAGGCCCTGATACTTTATTACATCCTTACTTCAAACGTGGGAGCTAGATACTCTTACTATCTCCACCCTACCAGTCCCCAAGGAGATAACACTTAACCCGGGCTACACTACCTCTAACTAGGATAGCCGAGATTGGAAGCAAAGTCAGTTGGACCACGTGGCCTGCTAACTACCACAGGATGGCCTGCTAACTACCACAGGACACTGTCTTTCCAGCATGATCATGTTCCAAACAAATTAAGGAAGTGTCAGTTGATGAAAGATCTATCCCCAACGGCAGAAACATTTGCTATCTTTTCCCCAAACTAAAAGAAATGGTTAAAACCACTGTATTCTTAGTAGGTTACTCAACTACACTCCAGCACAGTATCTTAAGGGCTGTGAGCTGCAATCCTCTTCCCACCAGCCCAACCAGAGGTCACTGGCAGAGCTTGCACAAAAGCTGCTCTAATTGTCATAAAATGCAGATGTTTCCTCTCACCATTTGCTCTGCCTGGGATTCACCTGAGGATCACTAAGCGGTCATCCTGAACTAGAATCTGTATAATCAACCATTGATTCAATAGAAAGAGAGAATAAATCAAGAAATCAATAGAAAGAGAGAAGCAATCAAGAGAGTGTTCAATTATAATTCTACTTCCCCCCAAAAGTAGGTGATACAGGTAACTTGGTTACTTTTGGTGTGAGTTCTACAAAATGCTTGATTACTATTGATGAGTAGATGTCAACTCAGTGGATGTCCCTGATCATTGGTCTCTCAGATTCAGCAGGGAACAACACAAGCTCGGGATTCTCCCATCCCCTCAAAATAAAGCAAGACAACCAGACGCTTAGGGTATCCTGAAGCATTCTCACGGTGGGTGAAATTCTCCTCTAAGTGGTACCTAACAAGACTTAAGAATTCCTTGAATAGAGTTTCTGTAAGATATCTGGCTAAGAGAATGGCACAAGAAGGTAAAAAAGGATCACCGGCAATCTCTCAATCTTCCCTATTCCAGAAAGGGATGGTTTGCTTTTGAGAACCAAGGAGATGTGCACAGTGTTCCAGGCAGTCTTGTCTTCCCAAGGAAGAGGGGATCCTCTCTTCCCAAGAGAGGATGGGACCAAAGTGGCCAGAGGGGGTCAGCGGCCCTTGAGCCATCCTGTGCATTAGATGTTTGTCACTTCTCTGGTGTGATCCTGGATCCAGTTCTCCCATTTCTGTGCCCTGTCTCTGAGGTCCACTGAGGCTCATGCCAGACTCTACTCATTGTGGTCTAGGAGCATGTTGAAATTTTTGTGATGATTAAGGCCACGTAGAGAATACCTATGGCCAAATCTGGACCAGAAATCTCTTATAAAGAATAGACCGATATTTCTGTAAGGTTGTGAGTACAGTATGTCCCTTAAGAAATCATATAATTTGGGGCACCTGGGTGGCTCAGTGGGTTAAAGCCTCTGCCTTCTCAGGTCCTGGGATCAAGCCCCGCATTGGGCTCCCTGCTCAGCATGGAGCCTGCTTCTCCCCTCTCTCTCTCTGCCTGCCTCTCTGCCTACTTGTGATCTCTGTCAAATAAATAAACAAAATCTTAAAAAAAAAAAAAAGAAATAATATAATTTAGGGCACCTGAGTAACTTAGTTCATTAAGCATCTGACTCTGTTTCTGCTCAGGTCATGATCACATGGGTGCTGGGATGCAGCCCCACATGGGAATCTGCCTGAGATTCTCCCCCCTGTCCCTCCCCCTACTCATTTGCTCTCTGCCCTTCTAAAATAAATCAATCTTAAAAAAAAAAAAAAGCAAGTACTTTACATAATAGATCTCAAATGAAATTGGAGATAATCTAGCTTAGCATTTCCCAAATGTCCTTTCTTCATGATTTTTGCTCTCTGTATCCTGCTGATAATTTTACCTTTTTAAAATTATTATTATTGAAGTACAGTTGGATGTACAAAGTTCTATTAGTTTCAAGTGTACCACACAGGAGTTGGACAATTTTCTACAACAGGCAGCGTGACAAATGTTGTTACCATCTGTCACCATACAATGTCACTACAATCTTACTCACTTTGTCCCCTAGACAGTACTTTTCATTGCTCTGACTTAATTATTTGTCACTGGAAGTCTGCACCTCTTCGTCCCTTTCACCTATTTTGCCTATCCTTCCAATCCCCCTCCCTTCTGACAACCAACCACCAGTTTGGTCTCTTTGAGTTTATTTCTATTTTACTAAGCATTTTTTTCATTTATCACCTATTTTTTTAACTTAACATTAATACTCAGAAAACTATATGCTTTATATAGTAATTATATTTATTCTAACACACAACAAATAAATGAATAATGCATAGCATCTCTCACCTAAAATCATCTCCACTGCCATCATTATATACAGATCTCACCTTCGTAAATACTCATCTCCTCTCATACATCTTTTCAGATGGACCAACTGGGTCCCAGGGCTGCTGACATAATTGGTGGCACGGCTGGGACTCAAAGTCAGTTGTCTTGACTTGCAACACAGGCTGCTTTATAACATGCTGACTCAAGTCCATGAAGGAAGAGCATGATGGATGGGGCAACTTTAAAAACTGACTGCACTCCTGGGCTCCACGTGGTGATTAAGTGTCTATACAGATGTCTAAGCAAAACCAAAGCAACCCCACTGAACACAAACACACACCCCGCCATACACACACACACAAAGAAATTCTTCTTCCTTCGTGCTTAATTATTTTAGCACATATGCTTCTCCCGTCCTCATGTTTTTATCCTTCATCTTCACCCGCATCATTGTTCTCATTCATTCAATCTCTGTCAAAAGTTGGAGCAAAGGCCAACAGGTTGTGCTTTGCCTGCAAATAATCATCTCTGTACCTAGCATTTTTGAGTATTTTATGCTGTTTTTTTAAGGCATTTTCCCAAGTTTTATCACTCTGAATCCTCACAATACTCCTGTACCTACTTAAGCTATGCAGAGTATGCTTTTCAGGATGGCATGCTGGGATCAAAGAGACATCAGCCATATTTGTCCTACTAAGGAGGAAGAGGGAAAAGAAAAACTGAATCAAGAGTTACCACAAAAATATCACAATATATCTATTCATTGATTCCCCCTTGACCACATGTTTGTACTGCTAACATAAGTGATACGAGTGTATTCATGCCATTCTAGGAAATGAACCCTACTTCAATAAAACGGTCTATTTTATCCATTAAATTAAACGATGGGCTCATGAAAGCTGTCACTAAAGTCAGTTCAACATTCCAGCCCTCCATGAACAGAATAAAGAGTGACATCGTCTTGATTAGAATGAATTTCTTTTCTATGGAACCACATGCAATATCCGTCTCCCTAATGGTTCTAAAGTCCTTGGAATAATGGCTAAGGCAGTGAAAGGAAACAAACAAGGCTCCCAGGAGGGGACAAAATTTTTTCAGCTAGAACCACAAGAGCTCTGGAGAAAAATAATTCCTTACCACATATCAGACAGACAGACATATGGACAATGTTGGGGACCAAAGGCAGCCTCTTCAGCAATCTGATCATGCTTAATGTTGTCAGCCCAAGATATGGGATCTAGTAACCTAAGGTGTACAGGTCCCACACGTACCCCAGGTCCCACTGGGTGGGCTTCCTCGCGTAAATTGCTCTTTAAACAAAACACATACACAGCTGCATTTGAAAGTGCACCAACTTTTAAAGGTCAGTAATAAATTTCGACAGCAGCATACCATGTGGAAGCCTGACGAGCTTCAGAGTGAATGTAACTCTCTAAGTGACACCTTCTTCACGCGGAAGAGTTCACTCACCTCAACCTGACCTATCATTTGCCAGTTCATCTCTCCCACCACCAATTACTCTTTGTGGGAATAAATTTCAGTGGTTCTGCAATGGTTATATAAGACCATACAATAAATTCTTTGCCTTTGTGTGAGCTAACAATACACCAACTTGAACTCTGGTCTCCCATCACCTCTCTTCACTCCACTATTAGTTCAAGTCCAACACATCCCTTGGCTTTTCTTCCTTCTCCAATGCTGAGTCACTGTGCCTGCCCATTTATAAATGATGATAAGTAAAATATAAAAAATGAAACCTGCTGGAAAGTGCCCCTTTCCAAACTACACACTGATTTTAAAAAAAATTTTATACTTATGACAGAAAGATATGTTGGTACCATTAGAATATAAGGAGGTCTTTAAAAATTAGAGAATGAAAATTAGAGAATAAAGCAAACACCCTGTAGGAAAGACTTTGGCGGATAACATAAACAGGCAAGGCACCAAGTTAGATGTGTAAATTGCTGATAAGTAAGTGTAAACCACTCAAAATTAAGTAATCAGCAATCAAAGGTACCAATTTAAAAAGAAGACATTTCCTGTCTGATGATTGGCCTATTTTTAAAAAATACTAATTCCCAGTTTGGGCTATGGTATAAGAAAATAAATTATCCTAATATGTTTGTGGGAATAAAAGTTGGTCTGCTCTCTATGGAAGGCAACTTGTAATGTATTTAAGCAAAGTTAGAATGAGCACCCCATGTATAAAATACCTGCATTCTTTTTTTTTTAAAGATTTTATTTATTTATTTATTTGTCAGAGAGAGAGAGAGTGAGAGTGCACACGCACAAGCAGGCAGAGTGGCAGAGAGAGGCAGAGAGAAGCAGGCTCCCCGCTGAGCAAGGAGCCCGATATGGGACTCGATCCCAGGACCCTGGGATCATGACCTGAGCCAAAGGCAGTGGCTTAACCCACTGAGCCACCCAGGCACCCCTAAAATACTTGCATTCTTACAAATTATCCTGATGGAGGCGCCTGGGTGGCTCAGACAGTTAAGCATTTCCCTTTCCCTCAGGTCATGATCCTGGGGTCCCGGAAAGGAGCCCCACATAGGGCTCCCTGCTCAGCAGAAAGCCTGCTTCTCCCTCTCCCACTCACCCTGCTTGTGTTCCCTCTCTAGCTGTGTTTCTGTCTAAAAAATAAATAAAATCTTTTAAGAAAGATTATCCTGAGGAAGCAGCAAAGATGAAACAAAAATTTCTATGAAGGGTTACTCCTATTACAGCAGTACTTACCACGTTATCAATTTGGAAACAGGGGTCTGTAATTATTGATTGGTTAAATGAATTGTATTATATAGAATATGATAGAGCAATTAAAAATAGTTGTATAAAATTATTAATGTGTACAACATGTAAAAATGGAAGGTAAATCACATAGTCTAACATATACAGAATATTTTTCATATAAGAAATATTGAGGGGTGTGGGGGTGACTCAGTCAATTAAGTGCCTGACTCTTGGTTTCGGCTCAAGTCATGATCTCAGGGTCAGGAGATCCAGCCCCATGGTGGGCTCTCTCTCGCTCTACCCACCTCTCTCTCTCTCTCTCTCCCACCCCTGGCTCTCTAATAAACAAATATATTTAAGCTGTAAGAGTTTTTGCTTTGTACTTTTTTCAAAAATTCTAAATTTCTGTAACTCACAGGTATAGTTTTCATCATCAGATTCAAGGCATATATACCATGTCCTTAATCAGCATCAATGCCCCAGATACACATTATTTAATCCATTTTATCTCCCTTGGACATTTTTTAAATGTTATTTCATATGGATGGAAAACTCAATGCACTCCCTCATGGCATAATCAGAATTGTACCCATTCCACTCACAGGAAGGGCCCACTTCAAGCTCATGAGAAGTACTATATAGATGGAAGGGAAGCCCAAAAATATTAAACCCGAGACACAAAATCTGAGCACCCAAAGCTAACTGTCCTCTCAAGTGTGTTATGTTTTCCATGGTGGCCAATATATGCTCTATAGAGGATCCTGACACTTAAAGACTTCTCTCATCTTCACAAGCCAATCAATAGGTCAGAAGATGTAGATATCCTTCAGACACAAAGTGAGTCATTCTACATCAACAATCCAGGGTCTCAGTGCCAGACCCCCTGTCCAGTCTTTAAACTCTTCTATTTAGGGCCATAAGTAATCCTGAGGCAATGATTCAGATGTCATGGCCTTAATGGATGAGAACTGGGAGACCCTGTGCTCCATTTCCTTTTGCATTTCTCCATTAAAACCATGCTCTGAGTCATTTTCTAAAGGGCCCTAGAGAATTGGGCAATTCATTGAATTTTCTTTGCTGCATTAAAATAGCAGTCCATAGGGTACCACTTGTACTTCATTCCAGAGATCAATGGCGCACTCCATCCAATGCAGAAGAAATTCACAGTCATCCTTTTGCACCAGAGTTTGAGTCTGAGGTCAGTTTAAAATTTCACTCCCAACCATATGGCTATTTCTTCAGGAGTAAGTCATAAGTCGTCCTTGGGCAGTGATCAAAAACCGAGCCACAGACAGAAAAGCAAGTGCCGCCATGGGTCCTGCAGCATTTTCTGGAAAAGCGAGTACCTTTCAGAAGACTGAAATACAATACTTGAGCTATTTTCATCCTAATCTTCAACGTGATTCGGCTTAAAAATTCCTACATGTGATAACTTCATAAAGAGTTGGAAATACAAGTTAAAGCTCAGTGAATGTCTTTAATACTAGTAGGACTGGTTTTGAGGTTGTGGCTGATGAGGTGATGGGGTGAATTTGTTTGAGGCCAATGGCATCATCTTATTTCCCTAAAGTAATGAAATATGTTAAGACACTGGTCATGCCTAGAAAAAGTAATGGTGCCTCCCTAAGTGTTATCAATAGCAGCCCAAATGTCCCTGCTGAAATCTCAGCATTTATTTAAATTAATAGCCTGGATCAGTCACACTTTCTAAGCAGATCGTTTCTGATTATCATTCCTTTTCTTTAGTCTGCTTTAGAAGGAAAACCAAATGTGAAGCAAAGTGGACAACTTGAGCCAATCAAGAAATGTCCTAGGGATCAGCTAGTTTTCTCACAGTATACTCTTTCTTTTCAGCTAGTACTGGGCTAGGCTTTGATATTGAGACAAGAGGTTATTCAAGGATGGGACATTCCAGCCATGTACACTTAAACAGCAACCAAGCCCCAGACAGATGTACATTAAGTTATCAATTTTAATCTTTTCCCTGTGGCAAGCAGCTCTCAACCACCCATCTTTATTTCAGGGGAAATGGCCAAACGCAATTTCACAGGTAAAATAAAGTCCATTTTCACCACAATGTAGCCATTTATAAACAGGATGCCCAGCCTTGAAATAGAAGGGGCTTTATCCTTACACAAAAGGTCAGAGACATCTGGCTTCAATATTGTTTTGTGTTCTGTTGCAATAAAACATTTTTTCTCTTGGAAAACTTCAATGTTGAGGACCAGTTAGGAAAATTGCCAGTCTTGTCCTAGTTAACAGAGCTAAAATTTATTCTTAATACTTGTTCTCTTATAATTTAATAGGAGTCTAACAATATCCAACTTCCTTTTAGCATTTTGCATCAAAGTATAATAAAAAGATACGGTAAAGGGGCTTTTAGCAGAGGATAAAAACTTTATGAGCATAAAGTCTCTAGTTAAATGCTTGTGGATGCTTATTTAGCTGTTTTTCTTCATTAAATATGAATTATAGCTCTTTAAATGCTGATTTGGAAATCAGGAAGGTTTAGTTTTACTCTACTGCTTTATATCCACAGGCAACATAAATCTATTTAAAAGCTGATTTAAGAAAGCAACTTGGGGAAGCAAATTGCTGGTGATTTGATCCCTTGAATTTTGCATGCTACATAATCAGAATCAAGTTGTACTGAGTACCAAAAAGGTTCATTTGAACGTGACTGAAAAAGAAAATTATTCCTTAAAAATCACAGGATGGGTAGTGGTGGAGCTCAGGGTTAAGTTGCAAAACTCAGCACATGTTTCAAAAGCCCCATCAGAGACAGATAGGGTAAGGAGAAAGTCTGAGTTTTTATTTTTTTTAAACATTCATATGCTGGCCTCTTCATTGGAAAATATTCCTAATTAGTAAAACCACAACCCCAAATGCAGCAATACATGTGAATTGTCATTGTAATACTAAAAGCAAACCAGTTTTGTTCATACAATATTAAATTGCTCATCATGAATAGGACAAGATGTTGTTCTCACATCCAGCAAACTGGACTCTTTGAAATCAAGACTATCCTCATTCACCAAGCCACTATTTCAAAGTCTTCCACAAAACAAAATAAAGAAATGGGGTAGAGATATCCCTATTTCCAGCTCACCCTACAGTAATTTATTATCCAAAGGGACATCAGGAATTGATGGAATTGAAAACTATTGTATAGCATTGACAGGGTTGTTTTAATACTTCTCTCAATCTATGGTGACACAAACTGATTTACTTCCCATTTGCCGGCAAGAGAAAAATGGACATTCCATGCACTATGTACTAACACACAATCTCTCTCCTCACTCCCTCATTACAAGGCAAAATCAACACACACACATGCACACAGGCAGACTTTTCGTCTTTCTTGTTTATTGCAGGATCTTCAGCAACTGACTCTAGTACTTAAATTCATTCTTCTGACTTAATAACCATGTGTCCAATTGTACAGCATATGACCCCATCAATTTCAACTATTTAAACAAGCACATTCTATGACAGCAATGCCTGCCAGCTTTTTGTTTGGCTGACACATAAATCCCCTTTGCCAACCCCCAACAGCACAGGTAGATTTCAGTACATTTTTTTTTAAATAAGCAAGAAATAAGGCAGGCACATTTTCAAAGTCTTCCATTTTTTGACTAGTAAATCACAATCATTCAGAGTTAAGTCAGTATATTTTTGCTTTAATTTTTTTAACCTTCAAAGGGGAAATAAAAATTATACAACTGTTATTTCATCAAAAAATGGAACTTTTTAGCCAATTTTCAGAACTCAAGCTGGAAAGGTGGCAAGAAAAACAAGCAAACTTGCAAATACGATTTTATTACTGTGTACTGTGGCTATCTTACAATGAAATTACTATAGGTATATGAAAGAATCTACTGGACAGGAAACCACTCCACTGGTGAAGCATGATGGTTACAGAAGTTATTTCATGAAAGAAAAAAAAATAATGTCTCCTTTCTCTTCAATCTAAACCACTCTGGACATGTTTTAAAACAAATTCCAACATACTTGCACATCAAAGATGTTGTACTGACAAGACTACTACTTACTTTAAGATAAGGAACAGAGAAACTAAGTTTGAGTCAATAGAGAAGTAGATGTGAAAACATAAGGGCAGGGCTGCCTGGCTGGCTCAGTCAGTGGAGGTCATGACTCTGGATCTTCAGGTCAAGAGTTCAAGTCCCACATTCAGTGTACAGATTCAAGCTACTAAACAAACAAAAAAAAAAAAAAAGGAAAGAAGAAAAAAAGGGCTGTAAGCCACTGCTTAAGAAACCCCCTCTCAAAAAAACCACAAAAGTACTACATCACTCAAGATAGGTAAGATAACAATTATACAGATTAACTAAGTAACCAGTTCTTTGAAATTTCCCAAAATTCTCCCCGGAAGAGTGGTTATTATGGAGAACCCAAGTAAAAGAAGTTATGAAGTTGCTTAGCTAAGACTCAATCGGTCATAACTAAGGATTTTCTTAATAAGCTGGCATAATTCAGTTGTCTCTGGCAACGAAGTAAGATATTTTTCCAAACAGGGTAAATAGGTTGTTGAAGAAAAGGAAAAATGCACAGAATCGTCTCACTTCTGTCATTTAATGCACTGCTCTAAATCATGGGGGGGAGGGAGGTGGAGGAACTTTTATTTTCCTTTTCAGATAACTCCCCCACCTTTCCTCACCTCGCCATAAGGGATTCTCAAGAAGTTTTCCAGAGAGAATGGGTTCTTAGTTGGAGCCTAAGTCCTGTCATTGTAGGATGATTCAGCCACTATGTCAACCAGCATGGATGTTTCTCTTTCTTCATATGATGAAGTTCAGGGATCTAAACTTATCCAAAAAGCTAGAGAGGCACCGTCTGTTCCCACTGGCAGGGTTTGCAACAATAGTTGTATATGGATTACTTAAATTGAAGAACGAGGGAATCCTAAAATGTCTGTTCACCTGATCCACCACGTGCGTGTGGCAGCAGAAGGCTTTGTTGTGGGAGCAATGACTCTTGGCATGGGCTATTCCATGGATAAAGGAATTCCGGGCAAAGCCTAAACCTTAGAAGAAGAGAAGCTGTCTTGGTTTTGTTGCTGGTGCTTGCTTTAGTTAGGCATCTCATGTTGTGTTTTTATGTTTATGTTAAAAACAAATCGTTTGAATGGGTCAGACAATAACACAGTAATTTAAATATTGGCTTCTCTTCTTGCAGGCTTGATTTGCCGGGTAACCAAATTACTAGTGACCAGTTAACTAGCTAGGTCATTCAGGAGAGTCCAATTAGCACAAAAAATATGTCTCTTTTAAATGTACTTGATAGTGGTAAAATACGCTCCTTCTTAAACTCTTCTGACAAAATTAGTTAGAAAGAGGACAATATGGCAATCCTGGAGTACTCCTAGTTACTGCAGAATATCACATGCTTTTGATGTTATGTAGGAATCCCATTTAACATTTCCCTGCATGTTTTAGAGACTGAGTGAGTACTTCAGTTTTTAGGGCTGGTTGGCTCTTAACCCTTTGAGAACACTGCATGGAATACAGTATTATAAGCTTCCCCACAACTGAAAATACATGTATTTAAACCAAACCTAGAAAGCCATTAACGGCTGCTAAGAAGTAGTATTTATTTCAGAATCATACTTGTAAATATGAGAATAACTTCACTGTGGATCCCAGTTT
>ML107870.1:0-12583 GCA_003697995.1 Taxidea taxus jeffersonii | reverse complement strand
TGTGGATCCCAGTTTAGCATTTTTTTTAACTGCAGGGTTGTATTTGTATTGTTGTTGTTGTTGTTATTGTATTGGAATAATTTTCAAATATCTTGAAATAGAAATGTTCATTTTAAGTACTAATGCAAAGGTAAATGAAAAACACTTTTTGGGGTGCCTGGATGGCTCAGTGGGTTAAAGCCTTTACCTTCAGCTCAGGTCATGATCCCAGGGTCCTGGGATCAAGCCCCGCAGTGGGCTCTCTGCTCAGCAGGGAGCCTGCTTCCTCCTCTCTCTCTGCTTGCTTCTCTGCCTACTTGTGATCTCTGTCAAATAAATAAATAAAATCTTTAAAAAAAACACTTTTTAAATGTATGACATTTGTTTATTCTCTCTGTAAAGATTCATAAATGTGAACAAATTACCTATGTTGAAGTGATTAATGATTTATCAGCAAGATGGTTTGGTCAGACATTATACAGAAACATTGGTATACTACAGGATGCTTTATTACTGTTGTGAAATGTTCTGGTCTAACCTGAATGTATGTTCTATCTACTGAATGTAGTCTCTCGTGATGCACAGTCATACTCCTTTTGTTGAGGCATCTCTACTCATGTGACTCCTCATTCAGATTCTTTTGCCCAAATCTTATATTCTCTTTTTGGAAGGGGGGGAAAAAAAAGGCATGTGATCCACATATTGGCCTCCATTCCTCCATTAAGTCATAGCTCAGAGGTTGCTGAACTAGTGTATTCACAAATAGAACTAGGAGCTGTATTTTACTTCTATTCCCATGGATGCCTGGGTGGTTCAGTCATTAAAACGTCACCTTCAGCTCAGGTCATGATCCCAGGGTCCTGGGATCGAGTCCTCAATCAGGCTCCCTGCTCAGCAGGAAGTCTGCTTCTCCCTCTCCTACTTTCCTTGCTTGTGTTTCCTCTCTATTTCTCCCTCTGTCAAATAAATAAATAAAAATCTTTTTAAAAATTTTCTTTAAAAAATAAAAAAGTTTACTATAACCTGGCCTTTCCTCAATTTCTGAAACATTCACTGAGCCTGAAATATGCTTACTATTATACATGGACTACATATATGTACAGTGTAAGACAAAATGTCCTAACACTTTCTTGGAAGTTAATTCAGAGCAGGAAAGGACATCACTAGTGTGGAAGCGAGTAGAGAATGTGAAAATATCCATGCCCATTCTAATAAGGACTGAACAAGAACAGGGCTGAATTTCACTTCCTTCTCCTGCTGTCCCCATTCCTTCCAAGTGAAGGATGTTGACCAGAGAATGTTAAGATCAGTTGGGAAATCAGAACCTTGCTAAGGATGGACCTCAACTAGAAGCAGGAAAGGCCTAGCCAACCCCATTAGCACCTGAGTATTTCCCAGTCTCTTGGAGACATTTTGGTAAATAAAGAATGCTCACTAAACCCATTATACTTCTTCTTGCCTCTTCCTGGTCACATTAATTCATTATGCATTAATGAAGTAAACAGAGAAACAGGTATTTTTTTTTAAAGATTTTATTTATTTATTTATTTGACAAAGAGAGAGAGATCATGAGTAGGCAGAGAGGGAGGGGAAAGCAGGCTCTCTGCCGAGCAGAGAGCCGATGCGGGGCTCGATCCCAGGACCCTGGGATCATGACCTGAGCCGAAAGCAGAGGCTTAACCCACTGAGCGACCCAGGCACCCCGAGAAACAGGTATTTTATAGTAAAGAGTTTTTTATTTCAAGGTGGATGTCTTCATCTTTTGAAAGTGATCCTCAATTTCAATCATCAAGTTCCTGAAGTATCTACCATATGCTATGTAATAAAGTCCCTGTTGGAATACAGTTTCAATAAACCTAGCATTTAATGTAGATAGGATACTACAAAAAGATAATTCAGACCCAGATCAAAGATACAGAAACTCTCTAATAGAAGACCTAAATTAAGAACAAAAAATGTCAATGTCTGTATCATTGGAACAAGGTAAGGCTCTTAAAGAAATACTAATAAATATCTGTAATTATTTAGAGTAGGGGTTATTCAGTTGGAGGGATCAGAAAACCTAGATGTCAAAGACTTCTTTGTGGAGGCAATATTTGAAAGAGGAGGAAAAGTAAATTGTGTAAGACTGATGAATCACAGAACTGTAACCCTTAAACAAATAATACATTATATGTTAATTTAAAAAAAGAAAAAGGAAGAAAGCATGAGGTCATAACGAGACAGGAGAT
This sequence comes from Taxidea taxus jeffersonii, assembly GCA_003697995.1. Classification (NCBI taxonomy): domain Eukaryota; kingdom Metazoa; phylum Chordata; class Mammalia; order Carnivora; family Mustelidae; genus Taxidea; species Taxidea taxus. Next base: position 10,373 of record ML107870.1, on the reverse strand, counting down.
AAGAACCCTTAAATAAATATCCTTGAAAGCACAAGGGCACGGGTCTCTATGCTTCATGTGGTAAGCATTAGAGTCATCAACTGAACATTCCCATGACCTTTCTTAAGATATATGACAGGGCCATACTCAGAAGTTGGGCTTTACCACATAACGGACCTGGGCCAGTGAAATGTTCACAGAACTAACAGTAACTCTTCTTCTAAGTAGAAGCTTTAAGCACCATTTTGTGATCTACCACATTCTCATGTCCTTGCCTTGAGATTTTGGGTGAATGCTCAGAAATGGATCCTCTGTCAAGGTGGGTCCATGAGTGACCAAAAGAAACAAAAATTCCAGATAATCTGTGATGGGCATATAGGTAAGTGAGACATCAATTTTTGTTACTATAAGATCCCCCCAACCCACCAAAAAAAAAAAAAAAAATCCTTGGAAAGGTAAACATTTAGAAGGCCTAAGAAGGAAAGAGAAAAGAGTGAATTTGAAAAGGTAGATTTGTAAAAATAAATGAAAATCACGATCATGGAAGTGTGAAGGTAAATTTTCAAAAAGGAGGAAGTTTTAAACATCTAAGAACTACTGACAGAGAAGGATCAGGAAGAGGCAGTAGAGAAGGATGAAGACTAAAATAAACCAGAAGTTGTCTCTAAGAGGTCATTGAGGATCAAAGAAAGGGGAATCACAGATCCAACAAGGAACAACTCGAAGAAGGAGAGACAGGAAGTCAGAAGGAACAGAACATGGAGACTCCTCTGCCAAGGAGTTTGTGATGAAAAGATACAATAAAAATAGACTAAGGGCAAAGGGAAGCATTTTTTATTTACTGTGTTTATAAAATAGAGAAAAGTATATGCATAGTTCAAAGGAGGAGACAGAAATTGATTTAAGATTCAAAATAAGAAGTAAAGAGAGAAATACCCCCAGAGAGTTGAAAGGAGAAAGAAGTCAGGGAATGGGATGCCGTGCTCACCTCAGAAGGGAGGTAGAGAAACCAAAGTTGAGGGAGGTCTACTCAGGCAATCTTATCTTCTCATTAAAGTAACAAGTCAGATTGTTCAGCAAAAGGCAGGAGGGAAGGGGCTTGCATGAGAAGGTCTACAAGAGCCATTTCAGGGAATGAGATGGGGAGTCCATCAGTGGTGGGAAGACAACAACGGGAATACAGGGTGAATCCTTCCAGGGCTGGTTCTTTAATTGCACCTGATACTGAGATTATTAGTTGTTACAGTAACTGCTCATCTACCCAGTGGCCTCCCCATTCATCTGTGTCTAATCTGGCTTTAACATTAACTCATGTAGCATCTGGAATTTTTTCAAAAGTCCAAGTCTTGGGGCACCTGGGTGGCTCAGTGGGTTAAGCCTCTGCCTTCAGCTCAGGTTATGATATCAGGATCCTGGGATCGAGCCTCGTGTCAGGCTGTCAAGTCCACCTCTCTGCTTGGCAGGGAGCCTGCTTCTCCCTCTCTCCCTGCCTCTCTGCCTACTTGTGATCTCTCTGTCAAATAAATAAATAAAATCTTAAAAAAAAAAAAATCCAAGTCTCTCCTAACCCAACTTTCCACTCTCCAGGAAGGATTCTGGGATTGTAGAGATCTAATCATTAACATTTTACAACACATTTGATAAAATTTCATCCTTAGGAAAACACTGAATTTTGTGGTGTTTTACAGGTTGGTAAAAGGAGGCTGCCTGACTTCAATTTTTGTAGGTAATAACTCATGCAACTAAAAATGAATCCAAGTCCTTCTTCTCCAAGTCCAGAATAAGAAGCAGTATTTCTCCTAAATAAACACAAGAACTGATGGTGACCATGAACCATTCATTTAAAATATAAAAGGGGGAATGAGCCCCATTTGGAAAATTTATGTAATAACTCAGGATGAAAAATCTTCCATACTGAGGATCTCTGTGAGTCAGAATGGCACAGAGCCAGGTCTGCCATAGACCTGAGTGTGTCTCTTGGGCCACTCTACTGCAGACCTAAAATCCTTGTTCTAATTGAAGTGAAACTCAAGTGACTTTTTGTGTTGGAGCCATGGTGGGATAGCAGTGGGGAAATGTGAACTTTCCTAACACCTTCTTAGTTCTTAGTTGATGAATGTTAATAAAAAGTGGCCCGACAGAAGAGAAAAAAGAAGAAATAAAACACAGACTCAATAGAAAGAAAAAAAAAAATCCCACCATTCCCTTCCCACCTTCCAGTTATGATGTCTCAGTTTCATTAGGATTGTTAAGAAAAACGAAATCTCTTCAAGCCTAATGCAAAATTGTTTATCCCTTTGTAGCAGTATCAGGCACCGCTCAGAAGAGACAAGTAAAACAGCATTTTGGAGTTTATGAGGAAAATCATTTTCTAATTTTCTCAGAATTCAAATGAAAGCTGTGGTTTGAAGCCACTGAAACAGAATTAAATGTGAAGTATAGAAGGGATTAATTTCATAAATTTCTGAAGTTGTTGTTGGAACCATCTGGCAGTTTGAAAGATAACCATTAAAGTCTATACAAGAAAATTTCTTTCTGTAAGATTATAATGACTAAATATTATAACAGCAGGAGAATAAAAACTAATGCATATTTTATCACTGAAAACAAACACTCTGGACTCTACAGTCATGCGGAATTTCGGCTCACTTCTAAAGGAAACCAACTAATGGGAGATAGGCCCGTTCAAAAACCTCAGAGGTACCCCTTCATGTGATCTCACAGAAGAGGAATATTCCCCTGCACTTCTCTGAGGACAACTGTGACCCGGGGAAGTTGGTGACAACCGATGTCAAATCTAAATGGTACCTATGAGATTTGAATTAAGATCATTCTTGCTCAAACACTATCTGCCCCCAAATCCCACTGCTGCCTATAGCAATCAACACGACCGGGCAGGTGTAAGTGAGGACTAGGAACTTTAATTACCTACCCAGGTGTTTCTGGCCAATCTGAGAGTCAATGATTTGCCAAGTGTTTTCTAGATCATTCTCCTTTCAGTTTCTCAATGCAGTCCTGATTGAATTATCATCACTAAGAGACTAGGTTTCATTTCAAAGTAACTGGGCTCATAGACAAAAGCCATATACCTTATGCTTGGATTTCATCAAAATCCCCCAAGAAGCCAGGAAAACAAAGACACCTTGACAAACCTCCCCCCAAAAAAGCAGTTCCCTCAGCCTGAGCCCACGTAGCCATATTTTAACCAAGTCCCCAAGTATTTCTAATATACCTCTTTAAATCTGATATCTCCATCTGGAACAGGTGGTTAGACAGCCTTCTCAAACCCAAGTAAGTGGGACTGATTTCCACCTCCAGCATGTGTGGGGTGGGCAGCTTCACACACATCATTTCCTCGCTTTATAAATCTTTTTTTTTTTTTTTTGCCTGAAAAATGGAGGTCATTCATACCCACACCATAAGAGTCTTGTGAGGACCAATGAATGCCTATGTTCTGAAGAGAGTATGGGGCACCACCTCAAGGTCAGCAATTGTTCATCCAAGACTGCTCTGAAAGTCCCACAGCTGGAGAGCTGAGCGAGGCTTCCAGAGAAAGTACCCAGAACAAGCTCTTTCATGGCAAGGCTGCTCCCCACAGATGCCCACCAGGACTCGGAGACAAAGGAGCTGTCAGACAGGAACAGGGTTTTAAATACCTGAGCTCTGCACAAAGGGACGATGGTTGCCGGCTGCTGGGCAGAAGGGAGGACCCCCACCACCCTTTTTCGAGCGCAGCCCCCCCCCATCTTCATCTCAGCTTCTCGGGAGACGCCTCCTCTAACCTCACCCAGCTCCTTCCACGGCTCACTCCTGACAGGGCTCCGGCAAGCCAAGTCGGTATTTTCCTCATCCGGCTCTCAGGAGTGATTCGAAATTGCCTTGGAGGCCCTCAGTCCTCACACAGCCGCGCGGCCAGAACAACCTCCATCAGATATGCCAAGGGTGGCGCTGACAATGGGTCTGAGGCGGTCTGGCCCCGGATGTAGAAGCCGTCCAGGTCAAACCATGTCACAAAGGCCACGCAGCCGGTAAACGGCACCACGGAGACTACGGAGTGCCGGAGCGCCCGGGGTTCGAAACCTCAGGAGCCCACGGGGTGAAACATGCAACAGCCCTGCGCGCCGCGCCCAACGCAAGCAGAGACGGGAGCAAGGCCCAGACAGCCACCCACGGGAAGGTGGCCGCTTTAACAAACAAGGAAGCCGTCTTACCGGTCTCCTCGTGGGGGGCCGCAAGACGAGGTCTGAGGTCTTCGTACCTGTCGCCGAACCTTCAAGTTTCTACGGAAACCTTCCCTGGCCTCAGGCGTCGGCCCTCCCGAGGATATCTGCAACACGTGCTCCCAGGAGGCTGCGTGCATCCTCGAAATCAGCGGCTTGCGAGATAATTGTAGGCAGCTGTGCTCAATCCCAAGCCAGGGGAGGGGTGAAGAGGCGCCTCTGACTGCCTGGGTCCAGCCGCAGGGTCAACCCGGGGTGCAGTCCTCTCACCGATGTCCCCCAACAAAACCATATATTATGCTTTGCCCAGGTTGGCACCATTCCCCCCTCAGCTGCTCAAAGAACGTCTCTATGATATTCTGCTAAGTTTCTCTCAGATTTCCTAACCCCCCTCATCCTCATCTCAGCCTCTGCTCTGCTCTGCACGGACCCAGCCCTGGTTACTGCGGGTCTGTAGCCTTAGCACTGGTGATGCAACTGGATGCCAGCTTGGTGATTAGCTCCAACCAGGCACAACAAAGCCCTTGCTCTCCATCTTTCCACCCTCATCACCACCACGGCCATTGTCAGGCCAGCTACCCTCAGACTCCTGAAATCTCCAAAACGCAGTCTAATGTCCTACGCCTGCATTATCCGCCTGGAACTGCTCCCCACGCTGGCTTGGACCTGCAGTGTTAACTCTCTTTCTCCAAAATATTAATATGAGCCCTTAACAAATGACCGTGGGGACAAAGGTCAGATCTCTCCGTTCCTTTCTGTGTTCAACCATGAATTTGTTTTGAATGAATCCACAAGTGAACAATTCATTTTGGTTTTCTGTGGAATTTTCTCAGTATAAATCAAAAAATGATTTGGAGCTTTTTTTGAATAAATTATATCTAGGTCATACCAGAATCAGTGACTAGCACGTGGCAAATTTTATGGTACTCACAGACAGTGGCTATTAAAGATCACTGTATTTATTTACTCAATTTTGAGTTAGTCACAATCCTACATGCGGCAGACATCTACTGAGTGCCTTCTAGATGTCAGAAACTGTTCCTAAAACAAGGGCATGACCTTGAACAAAAGTCATGTCCTCTGCTCACATGGGGCCTAACTTCTAGTGAGAGGTACCCCAAACAAAAAGGAAACAAGTAAATAAAAATGCAATTTCTGTTACTTGTAAGAAAGAAGTAAAACAAAATATCATAATATAAAGTGAATAGGGGAGCCTGATTTAAAATAAGCAGACAGGAAGGCATATCCATAAGAAGGTGGTATTTGAGCCCAGACTTGAATTAGAAAGAACCACTGAAGCAAAGATTTTATTTTTGCACAGCAGCGAGGAAGTATCTCAGGGAGAAGAAACACAGGTCTCCAGGTGGAAACAAATTTAAAGTCTTAGAGAAAAAGATAGGAGGCCTGGGAGAGCTACATGATAATGAGCAAGGCTTGGCATGGTCCAGGATGGAGTCCCAGAAATCAGGCAAGGGCAGACCCTTCAGTGAAGGCCTGGGGGGGGCGGATCACAACTGTCAATCACACAGAGTTTAATGTGACAACAATCATACTGAGTTTTTAAAAAGAATATTAGGTCTACCGTGAATGTGGGGAATGAATAGATAGCATGGAGATGAGTCTGGGAGCCCTGAGGAGTCAGCTGCAGGAGTCTATGAGAGGAACCGTAGCCTGAATCCTGAGCAAACTAGTATAAGAAATAACAGAACAAAAACAGCATGGGTTTGTGGTAGACATTGTTGCAGATCCTGCTTGCTTTTGCCCAGACACTTGAAGGTAAGGCCACTCTGCACAACAGCTTTCAAAAAGCCTTTATTCTTGGCCACCAACCTTTCTGAATCTTTTCAAGGAGAGACAACAATTGGATTTATAAACTCGACCAGCTTGTGTGCATAAGTGACATTAAAAACCTGCTTCAGTGTTTGCATAAAGTCCTTGTTTCAGGAAAGATGGAGTCGTGACTGCATATTCTCTGTGCCGGGCACTCTCTGAGTGACACATGAGAAATGCAGTAATAGAGTCCTTGAGGATGCTTAGGTTTGCGGCTATGCCCATTTACCACTAGGTTTCAATAAGAAATATCTCTGATCAAATTTCTGTAGGAAAAAATCCCTCTTGGTTTGTGGATGGCTCAGTCGATTAAGCATCTGCTTTGGGCTCCGGTCATAATCCAGGGTCCTGGGGTCAAGCCCCGCATCAGGGTGCCTGCTCAGCAGGGGTCAGCTTCTCCCTCTCCCTCTACTGCTCCCCTTGCTTATGCTCTCCTGCTCTTTGTCAAATAAGTAAATAAAATCTTTAAAAAAAAAAAAACTCTTCTGGCAGCGACGACTTATTTCTGAACTATCATCAACCTAACAACATTTTAGCTAAATGGGAGTACAAACTTCTAAGTAGTATCAATGTCATGACCTAGAGTAAACATATCAATTTATTAACGTGCTTTGGTAAGTAACGGGGATTAATAATGTGATGGATGAAAGCGATATGTCCAGTTTAGGGTTCTCTTTTGCCTTCTTACTCTTACCTTCTAACTACTACTTACTAGCCAGAGAAAGGATGCAGTGAACACTCTTTGTACTTCACAAGATTCCACAAGAGGACAGACAAACTGTGAGAGACTGTGGACTCCAAGAAACAAACTGAGGGTTTTAGAGGGAAGGGGGGGCGGGGTGTTAGATGAGCCTGGTGGTGGGTATTAAGGAGGGCATGGATTGCATGGAGCATGGGTGTTGTGTTGTACATTAAACAATGAATCTTAGAACACCGTATCAAAAGCTAATGACTAACATAACACAATAAAAAAATAAAAATAAATTAAAAAATAAAAAGTACAATATAAACATAAAAAAATAAAAGAATATGATACCTTAAAAAAACAAAAAGAGAATAACCTGATATGAAGGTCTGGCGACAATAAGAGCCACTTTTGAAATCTGCAGTGCAGTCATGCTGATACTCAGAGAGTTCTAGAGAAGATGATAAAGAAATGATATAAAATTTCACACTAAATTTGTACCCAAAAATATGCTATCTGTTTAATTTTAATGCAAGTAAATTAGATGTTTGTGAAAGAAGCTTAAAAGGCAGAGCAAAAAGAGATGAAGGTGGGAAAAGTTGCTTGAATATTAACATACTTTTAGATTATTTACCTGCTTAAGAGACTCATTTATGACTGAAAGTAAAAAAAATATTTTACGTAAAAGGATAATTGTCTGCAATTGAGACTAAATCATTTCAGAATTCCCAACAAGAAGTAAAGCAGTCTCTGCCAAAAATGGAGAAAAAAATTAATTTTGAAAGAACTTCAGAATGTCATGTGAATATTCAATATTTTGTTCTCCCATATTCCTTCAATCATTCATTTGTTTCTTTCTTTTTGGGAGCAGGGAGTAGATGCAGAGGGAGAGGGAGAGAGAGAACCTTAAGCAGACTCTATGCCCAGAGCAGGCTTGATAGAGCTCAATTTTATGACACTGAAATCATGACCTAAGCCAAAACCAAGAGTCCAACACTTAACCGACTGAGCCACCCAGGTGCCCCAATCATTCATTTTTTCTTTTTTAATGGTGAAAAGTCCAACAGTGTACATTAGTAAAATTGGTTAGGCTATACCACGGAATTTAGGAAGAAGATCTAACTAGAGGCAGGGAACCTCAGAAATGTATTTACAAATATGCTTCTCAAAAGTTTAAAAAGATTCTTGTTAGGAATTTGAATTATGAAATTCTTCAAGATATAGCAAAACATCAACATATTTAATTTAAAGTGATTGTTAACACTGGGTGATAGTAGTCTCTCTCAAGAGCTATTCATTCATACATTCATTTTCTCATTAATTCATGTGTGTCTAGGTGAAGAGATCACAATGGGCAAAAAATTGGTCCCTGATACTGAGATCCCAGAAAGGAATGAGATGAGAAAGACGAGATGAGAAATTCCCCATCAAGGATCTTTCTGCCTATGGGAGTCGTCCTTAACACAGGCACATACTCACACAAACAAAATTCATAAATTCCTTCAGAGTGCTCCCAAAATGTCTAAAACCCATGCATGGAATAATATTCCAGTTGTTATCCTGGGTCAAGAAATGACAAACCTGAAGAGAAAAAAGGCAAGATGCTACCCGCCCACCAACTCCACACAGTACTTGACTGACCTAGATGAGAGTTCCAAACAAACACAAGTGGATCAGCCTTGTTTGTTTATATAGTACAAGAAGGAAAAAAATACTACTAGGCAAGGAAATCATCCTCCCAACCAAAGACCCAGACGGCCCACTGTGCTGTCCAAGATTCTGACTTCCCCTGGGTCACCTTGGCACCTAGACTAACTAAGCTTACTTACTTTTTTTTTTTTTTAAGATTTTATTCATTTATTTGAAAGAGAGACAGAGTGAGAGAAAGAGGGAGAACACGAGCAGGGTAAGGGGCAGAGGGAAAAGCACACTCCCCACTGAGTAGGGAGCCTGATGCTGGGTTCGATCCTGGGACTCCAGAATCATGACCTGAGCTAAAGGCAGATGCTTAACTGAATGAGCCACCCAGTCTCCCCCACACCTATACTTTTAAAGTCAGCTTCCTGCCCCAAAACTAAGCTTTCATAACCCTAAATGCCTTAGAGCATTTTCCTTGTTAAAATAAAATACGAATATCTTTACAAAATGAGTTATCCCATGCTGGGGCTGAGCTGAGTATGAAGTCTGCATTCTTTTTCATCTGTAGAAGAATTTAACCTGTAGATATATGGGGGGGGGGGCACAGCTTTTTAAAATAAATGCACTTAGTCTCATTTACAAAGGCATAAATCTATTATTTGTTTTTATTATCTCCACCTTTGAACAATATAGAAAATAACATCATAAACTATCACTGATGTCACATTCTTTAATACATGCATTCCTATCTTAACCTGTTCAAGCTGCCCTAACAAAATACCACAGGCCAGTAGCTTATTTCTTATTTCTCACAGTTCTGGGGGCTCAAAGTCTGAGATCAATGTGCCAGTATGGCTAGGATAGGACTTTCTTTGGGGTTGTAAACTTCTCATGGTATCCTCACATGGTGGAAGGGGGAGGGGGTTCTGTGCAGTGTCTTTCAGAAGGGCATCAATCCCATTCACCAGGGTCCCACCCTCACCCCTCAGAGGCCCCACCTATTAATATCATCACCTTTGGGAGCTAAAATTTCAACATACCAGTTTGGGAAGAGGGAGTACCAATAGTTAGATGGAGCAGTTTCCCCATATCTCCCAAGGATACAGCCTTATTAATTATAGTAAATTAACCAAATTCCTATTTGAGTTCTGATTTTAAAATATCTCGGTAAACTAATAATACACATACAGTTGGATGACACAGAAATGAATATCCTTAAGTAAATAATAAACTTCAAAAAATATGGCCAGGAACATAGTGTTACGTTAACAAATGCTGACATTTCCAGTTAATGCACTAGAGCAGGGAAATATGAAAACAAAACATAAAAAAATTGGAAAGGATAAAATATAATAATTATTTTTTAATAATTATTTATAGATATCCATGAGGCTCTTTGTGGACACAGAAATGACAACTGAAAAAAAAAATCAATAGGAGAGTTCAATAAGGCAGCCTGTTGAAATTACATATGCTCAAATCAACCACTTCCTGAGATGCCTAAAATAATCAGGACATGGAATGAAAACTATCACTAACAAAAATCTGTACATAGGACTAAGATTAACAAAGTAAAAATTAAAATCCAGCAAATACAAAGAAAACTACAAAAACATACTGACAGATGCAAAAAAAAAAAAAGTGACTTAATTCAGCACTATTCTATGACACTGAAGAGCAAAACTAATTTCTATGTATTATAGAAATGTAAATTCTCCAAATGTTAATCTCTAACTTTGAATGCAATTCCACTAAAACTTTCAATAGTACTTTAATTTGATGGAGCTTCTCCTGCAGAAAATAAAATGAATTATCAAACAAACACTTTAGAAAAATAAATAAGGTTAGAAATTGCCTTATTAGATACTAACAGCTGCCATAAAAATACAATAAAGAAAACCTGCAAGTTATAAGCTTATATGTAGAAAGTGAGGTTAATAGGCCTTTTCAAATGCCATGTGTGAAACATCACATGGATTGAAGAGTTAAATAGAAAATGAGCAGGTGCAAAGAAAATTTTT
>RCUC01154795.1:0-53489 GCA_003697995.1 Taxidea taxus jeffersonii | reverse complement strand
AAAAAAAAAAAAAAAAAAAAGATGGAATTGGAAAAATCACCGTCATGGGTGGGGCTCCTTGTGCAGTGAATGACCTATACAACTGCACATGGCTGCCTGCCCATGAAAGAGTCACCATGGCGAAAAGAAGCAGACCTAGCAGTACATCCTGTTTCTACAGGAAGACATGCTGCTCCTTGTAACAATCCTGTGAGCCACGGGTAATGGGTTAACAGGCACCTTAGAGGTGAGCTGACCTCCTAAGGTCCCAGGGCTGGTGCATTTCAGTAAGACCAGCGTCCAGACTCAGCCCATGCCTTGGACCTGCTGCTTAGAGTTCCTGCACACTGCTCCCTAGGTCATCTACAGAGAGGGGAGGCTTCTGGGGGTCCACAGAGGTGGACATCTTTGCGCAAGCTGATGGGTTACCTTGGCTGGAGCAGACACCGGACGGAGGAGTGAGGGCCGAGAGCGCTTTTTGCTGTGTTCCAGGTTCTTCTCATGCTCACTCTTATGGACACTGTTCATTTCGCATGGCCCATTTCCTGTGAACTAAGAACACAAACACGGGAGGTGATTAGTGCTGGAGAGATACAGCTGGGCCCCTCAGTACTGGCTCTTGGTGCGTATGGGTGTCTGGAACCATCTCGGGCTCAGCCCACGGTTCCACTGAATGCTGCCTGCCACAGGCCGGGACCCTGTCTGCATGTGAGGCAACTCTGGCTCTTGAGATGTCCATGTTGATTAAGGGAGAAACCCGGATACCCAGATTATCAGAGTCTTAACATTGTGAAGGTGGGAGAAGGCAAATGGATGAGGGTCCTGATAGGGGAAGGTGGGGGCACAGTGGGGAGACCTGAGAGTTGGGTTTCGGTGTGCAGGGCTCACCCAACAGACCACTGACAACAGAGTTCCGCCTGCATGTTTGCCTGCCCCACAGAAAGGGAAAGGATTTCAGGCAGGGGACTGGCATGCACAGAGCCCTGGCAGCAAGAAGCAGCCAATGGCCACCAGGTCACTGGAGGGCCTTCCAGCTAAGTCTGTATTCTTTTCTGTGAATGAAGAAACAGGTCTTGAGGAGTGTCATCCCTCCCTCACTGGTCCTCCCAGGCTCTACGCTTAATAGGAACACTCACCATAAGTGGGGTATCTACAAGCGTTGGCGATATTTATAAGGAAGAGTTCTGGAAGAACACTTCAAGACTGGCACTTATGTGAAAGTGCCAGAAAGATCAGCAGATATGGGGAAGGCAGACAGACCTCGGGTTCTCTGCAAGATGTGTGCTGGGCGAGGGGGGTACCTGATCAGGGGAAAGCAAATCCTGGTGTATCCAAAGAAAACAGCCGGGAACCACCAGATACCAGTGTGCTAGCTCTGTGTCCGTGTCCTCCGCCCCCCTGCTGGGGACAGGCAGACCTGATACATTCTTATAGGAACAGGAAAAAAAGACCTCGAAGGGCAGAATAAATAGGATACTATTGAGTTTTTCTTAAAAGATAAACATCTGTTTGCTCCTGTGTAGGAAATTTCTGGAAAGATAGAGTATAAGACACTTGTGAGTAGGTAGCACTAAAGACAGCAACCAGGAAACTGAGACAAGGAAGGGGAAGTTTACTTTTCATACTTGACGCTCTATTACCTGATTTTCTCATGAACACGCATGATTTTTATGATAATAGTTATAATAACAATATTAGAGACCTATCATTTAACTATAAGCAAAACCTGGCCCTTAGGGGGGGATCACACTTCTCTGGAGACCAGTTTTCTGAAGATTCAAAGCTATTCTAAGAACCTTAAGTGGAAACATCTTCAGCTGTTTCTTGTAGATGCCAGAAAAGGTGGGGCACCTGGGTGGCTCAGTGGGTTAAAGCCTCTGCCCAGGTCATGATCCCAGGGTTGTGGGATCGAGCCCCACATCAGGCTCTTTGCTTCACAGGGAACCTGCTTCCAACTCTCTCTGGGCTTGCCTCTCTGCCTACTTGTGATCTCTGTCAAATAAATAAATAAAATCTTAAAAAAAAAAAAAGAAAAGGTGCAGGCACCAATTCCTGAAGAAGGCAGCCAGGTGACACCGCACTCCCAGGGAGACCCACTGCTCGCCCAGCCAGGCTTCCCCGGCTGGAAGGCAAGCTCAGTCTTGCCAGTTTCCTTGACACTTGGGACAGTTCTTACTTTTTATGATTACATGTCCCCATTTGTGAACGTGTGAGCTGGATGGACCCTCAAAGACCCTTTGGGCAGGGGCTGACATATTCACCATGCTGGGCCTGTTATCGTAAATAAAGTTTTACTGGCACATAGTCATGCCCACAAGCCAAAGGGGCTTTCCCACCATAACCCTGCAGCCAGGTCTTTGTGACAGAGATCCACTGGCCTGCAAAGCCTAAGACACTTACCATTAGGCCCTTTACAAAACGAAAAAGGTTCTCAACTCCGACTTAGGCCAAGTGGTCACGTTTAACTAGAACAGTATCAAATTTCATCTTTGGTTTCTTTTTCCTACTTCTTTTTTTTTTTTTTAAGATTTTATTTATTTGCCAGAGAGAGAAAGGGAGAGCACAAGCAGGGGGAGCTGTAGGCAGAGGAGAAGCAGGGTCCCTGCTGAGCAGGGAGCTCGATGCAGGGCTCGATCCCAGGACCCTGGGATCGTGACCTGAGCCAAAGGCAGACGCTTAACCGACTGAGCCCTCCGACGTCCCTTTTTCCTGCTGTTTTAACAGAACTTCAAGATTTAATATAAAGGGCGGTGAATATAAAGCTCATATTATACAACAGATTCTATGTGGGTGTTTTTAGTAATTTTTTAAAAATTGATTTAATCGCTTAGTGCTGGGTGTCCAGCAGGGGGCGCTGCGACCACAGCAATCAGAGGGTAGGAGGCCCCAGCTGCGCTCCTGCAGCCCTCCTGCAGCCCACACTGGCCACGACCCAGAGGAAAACTCCAGAGGGAACTAAGTAAGGCTGCCCTCGAGGCAGGCCGCAGAGCTCCCCAGCCTGAGTATCTGCCGTGCACAGCCCCCCACAGCTGTGGCGGACGGTGCTCCACTCTCAGCCCCTGCCTCACTCAGGCCAAGCACTGCTGAGGAACCTTCCAGCTGGCTTAGGGGGAGACAGTGTCATGGCTGCTTCCGAAAGGAGAAACTGAGGCTCGGGGAGGTGACCTGCTAGGGTCCCTCAACCATGCACCCTTGCTCTAATGGCTGCCCACCCCCACCTCCTGTCCAGGCAGGGCTGCGCTCTCCAGCTTCCTTGGGGTGTGGACAAAGGACACGCTGCTGGCCCCCGATCTCTGCTAGAGAGGGGAAAGCTGGCCTGGAACTTGGCTGGGCCTTTCTTTCCCGGGGGGCTGCCCGTCTCCCATGCTGCCCCCAGAGAGGACTGGGTTCAGGAAAAGAGCTGCCATCACAGAGGCTGCAGCTGGGATGTAAGAGGTGGATCCAAGAGTACGGTGGTCAGACAAGCCCCAAACACGCCATGTGATGGGGCAAGTCAGGGCCAGGCGGGATGCGGCGCAGTGCAGCTCCTGCTCCTGGGGGACATGGAGGCCTGAGGGCCCCCAACCTACACAAGGGTGCAAGGCAGGCAGGAGTTGAGTGAGAGTCCTCCGCTCCTGGTCTTTGTGCCCCTGGAGCTAGCGAGGAGGCTCTCTGGCAAGCAGAGAAAGAAATGGGAGTGATGCCAGGACAGCACAGGACATTATTTGGGAAAAGGGGGCCAAGCCCAAGGAAGGACACTGTGCTTCAGGGCTGGGTTGGGCAGGGGAGGTGGGGGGCTGCGAGTGGACAACACGAGGAGGTAGGCTCAGCTGAAAGTGCAGCTACCTCTGTTGAAGGTGAGCTCCCTGTCCCCTGGGGAGGGGCCAGGAAATCCACACCAGGGCTTTGCTCAGCCCTCCCCAGGTACTTCCCAGGGGCTTCCGGCAGGCTGGCTGATCCCGGGGAAGCAGAGGGAGGCCCTGCAGCCTGGGTGGACACTCGAGGAGGGCAAGGAGGGGACAGACGACACTGGCAATGGACGAGGATGGGGACAATCCATCTGGATCCTCCGCCTGCTTTTCCTGAACATTCCCAGCTGTTCTTTCTGGAGCACTGCACACATGCTAGGCTGTGTGCAAAGCACTTAGAGGATGACGGCTTGCCGAGTCGGAGAAGGAAGGCCTTCATCCTCATGTGAGAGAGAAGGAAACCAGGCCCAGGAGGTGAGTGAGGGAGTTGGCTCAAGCCCTCCTGAGCGCCTGCAGACATGGAGTGAGCGTCTCAGCCTGGGCTGTGTGCTCCTGGGGTCCTGCCTAGCCCTCCAGCCCCTGAGGACACCCAAAACTCCAGGCAGGGTGAAGGACAGGCGACAGCTCCAGGACCAGACGTCAACCCTATGGAGAGGCACAGAGCTTCTGTGACTTTGAGTCAGGAAGTATTTCTGGGTGGCATCCTCACTTTGAGGTAGCACTCATGGGCGCTGGAAGGCCAAGTGATTCTTGATGATCCAAACCCAGACCCCTGTACACACCTACCAAGTCTCTCCTGCTGCCCCCCAACCCTGCCCCCCTGCCGCATCTTCCTTTAGAAGCAGGACCAGGAGAGGTGGTAGTGATGCACTTGGGCCGGGGTTGGTGGGGGAGGACCGCTCGTGTGCACAGGACCCAAGTCACCATCCAAAGCAGAGAAGAACAAAAAGAGGAAAAGGAGCAGCCAACAAACTCGAATAGAAGGGTGTTTCTTCAATCTCACAAAGGGGTGTTTACGAAAAGCCCACAGCTCCCAGAACACTCAGGTGGAAGATAGAAAGCTTTTCCCCTAAGATCAGGAACAAGACAAGAATGCCTCCTCTCACCACTTCTATTCAGCTCAGTAATAAAGGCTCCACCACAGCAATTAGGCCAAGACAAGGAACGAAAAGGCATTCACAATGGAAAAGAAAGAAAACCATCTCGATTAGCAGATGGCATGGTAACATGCATATAAAAAAAATCCCAGTGAATATACAAAGGCTATTAACGCTGATAAACAGACACAGCAAAGTCGCAGGAAATGTAACACACAAAAATCACTGGTATTTGTATACACTCATGATGAACAATCCAAAAATGAAATTAAGAAAAAAAAGAGTAAGATATTTGGGATAAATTTAACCTAAGAGGTGCAAGACAAGTACATCAAAAACCACAAAATGTTGCTGAACTAAATTAAAGATTTAAATAAATGCAAAGAAACCTCATGTTCACAGATCAGAAGACTTAACATTATCAAGATGGCAATATTCCCCAAAGCAATCTAAAGATTCAAGGCAATCCCTATCAAAATCCCAATGGCTTTTTTCCCTTTTTTTTTTTGCAGAAATGGAAAAGCTGATCTTCAAGTTTATATGGAATCCCAAGGGGCCCTGACTAGCCAAAATAATCTTGAAAAAGAACACAACTAAAATCACTTCTTCATTCTGAACTTAGGACAAAGTTACAGTAATCCAGACAGTGTGCTGCTGCCCTCAGAAGAGACATGCAGGAGGTGGCTGATGGATTGGAACTGAACAGTCCAGAAATAAGTTCATACAACTATGCTCAACTGGTTTTCAACAAGGGTGCCAGGACCACTGAATGGGAACAGAAAAGTCACTTCAATAAACCATGCTGGGGGGACGCCTGGGTGGCTCAGTTGGTTGGGTGGCTGCCTTCGGCTCGGGTCGTGGTCCCGGTGTCCTGGGATCGAGTCCCACATCGGGCTCCTTGCTCAGCGGGGAGCCTGCTTCTCCGTCTGCCTCTGCCTGCCACTCTGTCTGCCTGTGCTCGCTCCTGAGCTCTCTGTCTGACAAATAAATAAATAAAATCTAAAAAAAAAAAAGAAAGAAAGAAAGAAAAAAAAAACCATGATGGGAAGACTGGCTCTCTGCTCACAAAAGAATGGAGTTGGATCCCTACCTCACACCATACACACAAAAAAATTAAATCAAAATGCACCAATGACCTAACTATGAAAGTTAAAATTATAGAAACTTTTAGAGGAAAATACAGGAGGAAACCTTCCTGTCCTCAGATCTGGCAGAGATCCTGAGACACTAAAAGCATGAGCAACAAAAGAAAAAACAGGTAACTGGATTTGATCAGAACTAAAAACCTGTGTACATTAAAGGACACTGACAAAGTGAAAAGACAACCTACAAAGAGGAGAAAAATTTTTAATAAGGGCCTAGTACCCAGAATACATATAAATATATAAAGAAACCTTACGGCTTAATAAGAAAAAGACAAACTAAAAAACGGGCAAAGGACAGACATTTTTCCAAAGACGACACACAAATGGCCAAAAGGCACACAAGATGCTCAGTATCCTTAGTCATCAGGGAAATGGAACTCCAAACCACAATGAGATACAACCTCACAACAACAAGGCCACAACGGAAAAACAGACCAAAACACCCAGTGTCAGTGACACTGTGAAGCACCCTGCTGGTAAGAACAGAAGATGGTGCCGCTGCTGTGAAACAGTCCCGCACTTCCTCAACAAGTGAAACAGAGTCACCGGCTGACTGGGCAATTCCACTCTTGGGTACAGACCCCAAAGAACTGAAGACACGGACTCCAACACACCCTCCCGCACGCACGTTCACAGCAGCCTCACCCCATCACCAAGAAGAAACCACCCAAATGTCCGCGAACGGATGGCGGGATATGCAAATTGTGGTCCATCCGCACAACGGAGGAGGACTCGGCTGTGAAAAAACGTGATACCAACGCACGCCCTGCCGCGGGGGAACCCTCAAACAGCCCCGAGCGAAGGCCAGACACCAAGGCCACACGGTCGGTGTAGGATCTCCCGTGTGTGACCTGTGCAGGTGCAGATTCGTGGCTGCCAGGGGCTGGGGGAGGGGAATGGGGGGTGACTGCTCCCAGGGATGGGGTCTCCTTTGTGGTGGTGAAAATGGTCTGGAACTAGGCAGAGGTGCTGGTTGCACAACACTGTGAATGTACCAAATGCCCCTGAACTGTATCCTTTCCTGGCGTATTTCATGTTATGTGAATTTCGCTTCAATTTCTAAGAAAGCCTTATGGAGAAAATACAACGGAGAGGATCTAGAAAGCACAACCCAGCAGGCCTCGGGCCATGATGGTGTGGGGGCACAAGGCTGATGATGCAGCCTGCACCCTCAAGCCCCCTACCCCAGGCCCCTCCTCACCCTCTCTGCCCTTCGCCCCCAACCCCGCAGTCACTGCCAAGCCTCACACTGCCTGACTGGCATGTTCCCACAGGGCACTGGTTACAGACAGGTCTCCTCCAGCTGGTCCTCATCCCCCCACCCCGACACTGTCTGAAAGAGGAGCCCCCCTTAGGATCTGCTGCAGCAGGATGTGGAGGTGAGCCTGCACAGGGGGCCTAGGGGTGTCTGCATGCTGTATGGCTTCTGGGGGAAGCCGGCATGTCCCAGGGCACAAATAAGCCCAGCCTGGTCTTCAGGAGCTGCACTGAGAAACAGGGTTCCAGCTGAGAGGAAGACGGCCCTTGGGCCAGGGTGGGTCCTCTGTACTCACCAGGGACCGCTTAGCTTCAGGCAGGAACTGTCCAAACTCAGACAGCAGGTCCTCCTGGCCCCGGAAGAGGTTGGCTACCTCGGTAAACACCTCCTCTTCGGACATGCCACGGAATGGCCGCCCCTTTGTGCTCAGCTGCTCCTTCTGCCAATTCAGGAAATGGAAAATGAGTCGTTAGCCAAGGATTGAGGCACCCCAGGCTGTTGACATTCAGGCATCCCACTGTGGAGGAGACCGAGGGACGTCTCACGAAGCAAAGAACAGGCTGGCAGAGCCCATGCCTGCCACCACTAGGAGAAAGGAACCAGTCCACCATCCTGTTAACAGCTTGGGGTGCCCTGCACGCTTCTGTCCTCGTCCTACCCCACAACACAGCCTAAGCCCTGGCCAGGGATGGGGCTTACAAGGGAATAGAGAGGGGATGAGGGCAGGGGCATAGTCATGGAATGGTCTGGCCTCAGTCCTTCCGTGTCCTCAAACAGTGGCTGGGAAAGTATGAGGTCAGTACAAGGGCGAGGAAGGCCCTTTTTTGCCGACAGGACACAGGGAGTGTGGAGCTGGTGGTGGGCCTTGAAAGAAACAGGGTGACGGGGGAAGGAAAGGGAGTACCGGGACAAGGGACCTGTCTACCCAGTCAGAAAGACCCCGAGAGTTGAAGAAAGATGGCCTAATTCAGAGCTTAAAAAGCACCAAGATGAGGACCAAAGGGGACCCAGGTCAGGAGGGCAGGAACTCAGGACAGAACTCCCTGTCAACTTCACACCCGAGAATGTACCAGAGCACGAGGTGGTGGAGCTAGGGTTTGAGCACACAGCTTGGGCTTCCCACTCTACGGCTGTAAAGGGAATGAGACGACCCATCAAGGGCCCTTAACATTGCCCTCCCCTTCCTCAGGTCCCCTGAAGCTGGCTGTCTACCCTGACCACCAGGACTTTGCAAAGGCTGTTCCCAGCACTGAGAAAGTCCCCCCTTTGTCTCTACTCATCTGCCTGATGGCTCTGCCTGATTTCTCGGGACTCAAGCTGAAGCTGCCCTTCCTGACACCCCGCGGTCCCTGGTCAGGGTTGGCAATCCGGACAGACTGCTACATGCTTCCCTTTTCTCCCTCCCCACCCATCTCGAAGTCTCTTCCACCTCCAGACTGAACTAAGCAGCAACCATTCATCTTTGCTGCCCCACTGCCTGGCAAAGAGCCCACTTGTAATCCACTTGTAATCAGCATCAACAGAGGGCTGCTGTGTTGTCAAAACACTGGCAAAGCCATCTTACATAAAAAAGACCATCTTCTCAGGTTCTTTTTAAATCCCTGTACTAGTACTTTCCTAGTTTCCTAGTACTTCCAGGGATGCAGGGGTGCCTCATGGAGCAAATTAAAATCCTGACAAAACTGAACTCCAACAGGGATCTGGATGCCCGTGTTCACAGCAGCATTATTCCCAAGAGCCAAAAACATGGGAGGAACCCTTGTGCCCATCCGTGGAGGAACAGATAAACACACGTGGTACAGCCATGCCACGGAATGTTCTCCAGCCTTAAAAAGGAAGGACATTCTGGCCCAGGTTACAGCATGGATGAACCCTGAGGACATCGCAGTGAGTGAAAGAATCCAGACACAAAGAGACAAGCACTGTATGCTTCCACTTATAGGAGGTCCCTCGAGTTGTCAAATTCAGAGAGACAGGAAGTGGGATGGTGGGCACCAGGGGCTGGGGGAGTTACTGTCTCATAGGGACGGAGTCTCGGTTTTGCTCGATGAACAAGTTTTGGGGGTGGATGGTGGGGAAGGCTGCACAACGTGAATGTACTTAATACCACGGAACAGGACACTTAAAATGGGTTAAAATGTAAGTTTTAGGTTATGTATAGTTTATCACAGTAAAGAAAAAACATACTAAAAAACGCATTGGAATCGTACAGGATTTCATGAATTCAGACCAGAAAATGTGAATGCCCCAGACGCACCCTGAAGTGGGCTGGCACCCCCAGCACCCAGCCAGGGTCACGTGGGCCTCTCACCTGGTAAGTGTGCAGTATCTCCAGGAATGACCTATAGATCTCTGGGTGGTCCAGAAAACGGGTCTTAATCTTGTTCACGTAGCTGATGGCATTGTTGAACTCCACGGAATCCGACTCCAAGGGCACCTGGGGCTTGTCCTCCTTATACAGCATCTGTGGCTTGAAGTTCTCCGCACAGTCGCTGTGGTTGTGCGAATTCTCCTGACAACAGCACGACAGTGAGTTACTGGCAGTCCTGACCCCGCGAACAGGTGTGAGAAACGCCGGACAGAGCCCCAGTCCATCTGGGAGCAAGCGGCACCCAGCATGGAGCCAAGGTTTTTCATGAGATGCGGAGAACGTTCCTTGTGGGGGCCTGGAGGGAGGGAAGTGGGACACACACAGGCAGACATAGACACACACACGGGCAGATAATGCTTCCCTCACCACACTGTGTGTCTGCACTGTCCTGGGTGAGTCTCACCAGCCCACCTCCATCTGATCCAAGAGCATGGTTTGAGCAACACCCAACATCTTGAAAAATGAGCATGCGGTAGAAATACACGGCAAGTGGATTGTCTAATCTCCCCTGGAGCGGAGTGGGGGCTGCTAATAAGAGCAGCCTTCCACACCTCCTGCTGTCGGCAGCGCTGGGCAAGTGGGGACCCTGGAGGTGAGCGCGGCCACCACCGCCCAGGTTGTCCAGGACCATGGGACTCGTGGTGCTAAATCAGGGTTAAATCACCTGAGAGAAGAGGGGCCCTGACTGGTCATCGTGTTTGCCCTCCATCTGCAGTCTTTTCTAGCCACACAAAGACAGAAAACACACACGTCTCTCTCCTAGACACCCAGAATTCTGATCTGGCGTGGGACTGACCCCACCCCCCAGAAGAAGGGGGTGTTTGTTTCTAAACTGAAACTTCACATGTGGTTCTGATGACTCCCTGCAAACCACGACTGGGCTGTCAGGGGTGCCCCTCCCCCAGTATCCTGCAGGTCCAACGCACACAGGGGCTGGTTCTGGAGCAGGCCAGGGACCCTCCAGCACAGCTGGAGAGGTCTGTTAGAGGGCACCTTCTCAGCAAGTCTTCCAGAGCCATCTGAACCAAACCAAAATGGCCTCCATCTCCCAGCACTCCGAGCCCCTTTCTTGCTCCATCTTCCTCCGTGGCACTTGTCACCTTCTCACACACACATATTTTACTTATTTTTTCATCTGTCCACCCCTGACCAGATGGCAAACATCCACACTGTTCACTGCCATAGCCCAAGTGCCTGGAACAGTGTTTGGAACAGAGTGGGCCCCAGCCACTGCTGGGAATAACCAGACGCACAGATGAAGGAACAAACAGCCTGGTGCTTCCACCCGTGCTCGGCAGGCACAGGGCACCAAGTTTGGACTCGAAGGCTCCAGCAGGATAGGGGACGGTGGGCACAAAGCTGCAGAGCCGTCATCAGGATAGACGCACTCACTGGACACATTCGTTCTCATCGGGGTGGGTGTGTACTACTGTGCTCAGGCTGCCGTAACGAACGACCACAGACTGGGCAGCTTACACAACAGAAATGTATTTCCTCACAGTCCTGGAGGCTGAAGTCCAAGATCAAGGTTCAGCAGAGGTGACTTGTGGGCAGCCATCTTGTGTCCTCACATGGTTGTCCCTTTGTTTGGGGAGTCGGTCCTTGTGTCCAAATACCCTCTTCTTATAAGGACACCAATCGGATTGATCAGGAGACACTCTAAAGGGCTCATTTTACCTTAATGACCTCTATGAAGATCTCCAAAAAATCACATTCTGAGTACTGAGGGTTAGGACTTCAACGTATGAATTGGGATGCGGGGGGTGATTGGGGAGAGGACACAATTCAGCCTGAACTGTGGGAGCAGAGACAGTTCTAGAAAAGTCTGAGGTGAGACAAGCAGACACACAAAAGACCCACAGCAGCTACAACTCTAAACACTGCCTCTCCCTGGCAGTGGGATACATCCTAAGGCCCTCTGGGGACTGTCTTGCTGATTACCACATTCCTTCCAGGTGTGCTGGCCTGGCAGCAGGAGGAGCTAGAAGGAGCCAGGGAGAGGTGGGAGAGGGAGCAGCCGTGGGGCAGAGATTTGCTTCAGAGGAGGCTGAGGGCTTGTTGGAGCTCCCCACCACTCCTCAGGGGGCATTTTCAAGCTCTGTGTACCCCTTTCCCATGCCCTGGACTGAGGCGCGGGGACAAGATGGAGAAGCCTCGGCACGGCCAGGGCTTGGCAATGAGGGCCCGACGGTAATGGGGCAGCTGCTCTGGCCAGCAGCCTGGCGGTTCCACCGTTAAGTTAAACATAGTTACCACGTGACCCAGCAACTCCGCTTTCAGGTATGGACCCAAGAATCGCAAACAGCCATGCAAACGACTCAAACGGCTACCGGGAACGGATAAACACACGTGCAGCATGGCTACGATGGAAAATTCTTCAACTACAGAAAGGAATGTAGCTCGGACACAGGCTACAGGGAGGGTGAACCTCGGCACCGTTGACGCCGAAGAGGAACCCAGACATAAGAAGTTACATACGATCCCATCAAAACGAAATGTCCAGAACAGGCAAATCTGCAGGGACAAAGTGGATTAGTGGTTGCCAGGGGCTGGTGGGAGAGGAGAACTGTGAGATACAGTTTCTTTCCGGGGTGATAAAAATGGTCCTGGATTGAGGGGGGGATGGTTGTAAGATAACGTAAGTATGCGCAAACCCACCGAACTGTATACTTTAGTTACAAAAAATGAATTTATGTTACCGTGAATCTTGCCACAATTTAAAAACATTTTTAATATAATCTCTGGAATATGTAAAAACCACTCTCCATACAAATATAAGCTGGCTTTGGCTCCTGGGCCAAACCCTGCTCTAAACCTTCCAGAACAATCCAGATTTTTCTCGCCTGTGCCTGCCCTGAGTGGCCTCATCCAGGCACAGTCTGGTATAGTCCTAGACACCAGGGAGCAACCCTGCACAGACCACCCTCTGCGTGGCCGCAGCCCTGCCTGGATGTGTGCGAGACACCCCATCAAACAGCACATTCCAAACGCAGAGCGGCTCCCCTGCCGCCCCCACTGCTCCCTGGCCCCCCTCACCCCAGCAGGTGCTGCCACCTTCACCCAGAGGCTGAGGCATCCTGGAATCTCCCTGCACTCCCCACTCTCACGGACTCCCCGTCCCCGGGGCCACACTGCTGCCCACTGCCTGGATCACCAGGGACCCCTCCTTGGCCCCCAGATCCTCTCTTGCCCCCCAGTCCACTTCTGGCACCCCAGTCAAAGTGGCCTTTCTGGAACTCTCCACAGGCTCCCCTTGCTCCTCTCTCCTTCACACTCACCCCTGTACGCGCCCCCCCCCCCCCCAGCCTCGCAGGCTCCCCGGGTGTTTCTCAAGCACACTCACTCATCACCACCTCAGGCCTTCAGACCCGGCCCGGGAAACCCCCACCCCCAGACTCAGGCAGGGTTCCGATCTCTCCTGTGGCCTCTGCCCTCAGCCCCTCAAGCCCTGCCCCCACTTCACTCACTAAAGTCGCTCATGTATTTCTCATCTGTCTACCTGTATCTTTCCTTTTTTTTTTTTGACAGACAGAGATCACAAGTAGGTAGAGAGGCAGGCAGAGAGAGAGAGGAGGAAGCAGGCTCCCCGCTGAGCGGAGAGTCCGATGTGGGGCTTGATCCCAGGACTCTGGGATCAAGACCTGAGCCGAAGGCAGAGGCCTTAACCCACTGAGCCACCCAGGCGACCCATGTCTACCTGTATCTTGAGAGTCCCTGCTTTGATGTGCGCATGCCCAAGAGCAGGGACTCCGGATAAACCCCAGCCTGAAGCAGAAGAGATGGGTGACACCTGCTCCATAACGGACTAAGACACAAATACGAGAGGCGACCCAACGGGGACTCAATGAATTCCAGATGGCCCTCCCCATGGCAGACCAGCCTCTGAATGTAAAGGGGTCACTTATTGGACGAGCTAAGGATTTAACCTTTACCTGTGTTCAAGCTGGCTGTTGCTCCAGCCGACCCTGAGGGGGGCCGGCTCCCAGGAGGCAGGGGTGGCTCTGAACGGAACCCAGGAGCTGAGAGTCATCACCTTTCCACAGACACGTGGTGTCTTGCTCCTCCAACACTAGCCTGGCACCACCCCGGAAGAGGGACACGGTTGTGAAGCAGCCAGACAAGGGTCCTGATTTGGACCAGTCTGCCAAGCAGCCAGATCAAGACACAGCCCGTCTTGAATTTCAAACCCTAATTTTGCGATTTTACAATATACAAAACTGGGTGACACGAGAACGACCGGGGGTGAGAGCAGGAGTCTCTGGGGAGTGATGTTACAACTGAGGCCCAGTGACCAGCTCCAACAGGATGCTGACTCAGCAGGCTGCAGCCCCAGCAAGGGGACATTCTTCCCACCATGCTGCCCTGGCCTTCCTGGGGGCACACGCCCCACATCATGGCACATGTCTGTCCGTCTTCCTCTTAAGATTTGTGTTCTCAGTGAGGCTGATTCTGTCCCGCAGTGGGCACTTAGCGATGTGTGGAGATACTTCTAGGTTGACACACGGTGGAGGGCAGAGGCCAGGGTTGCTGCTCAGCCCCATACAGGGCACAGGACAGCCTGCTCCAGAAAAGAACAATCTGATCCCAAGGGCAAGAGGGCCAACGCTGAGAAACCTGCACCAAGGGCTCCCCACAGCCTGGGACTCCCCTGACTTCTCTTCCTCTCCACCTCAAAGCTACTCCCTCCCTGCCTAGAGTTGATAGGACTCACGTGGAGATGAGAAATGAAAACAAACATTGAAGGTGTACATTGAAACACAGAAGCTAGTAAAACCAGTAAAACTAAACAAAACAAAACAAAAAAATCACTGGGGCGTGGCACGTAGGGAGCCCTGAGAAGTTTTCGGGCTATTGTGGCCTCTCCAAGGACTCTAGGAGGCCATCTCGTCTATGCCTGGCAGGAAGGAGTGCTGAAAGCAGGACAGGAAAACCAGCAGGTCAACTGATGTGGACAGAAATGGAGTGGGCAGCAGGAAACAGGCCCTAAACGTCGTGGCTTCGGGGCTTTGGCAAGACCACACGGCTGTGTGGTGAAGTCAGGGGGAGACAGAGCTGTTCCCGTCTTGCTGTGTCCATCGAACGTCTCCACAGAGTGAGCACAACAGCAGGGACCTTGTGGCTACTGACCGGAAGGGTCACCTGTAAACAAGACCTCGGAGCAGTTCATGTTGAGATCCAGCCCCGCAAGCTGAGTTACTCCAACAGCTGGGGGCCAAGCAAGGCAATTTCCACAGGTGAAGTCTCCGACCTCGGCTCTTTCTTAGGGAGCGAGAGTCATGACCCACCCATGTACAGACTTGACTTGTCCAAGCGCTGCCCTGAGCACTGCTGCCAATGAGCCTGCTCCTCTTCCCAGGCACGGGTCCGCAGGTGAATTCCACTAAGGCTGCTGATCTTCTGAAGCAACAAACCCTACATCTGGATCGGGGCGCTCCACTTGTAAATGTGAAATGGAAGCAGCTCTTTGGAGGTCAACGGCCACACGCTCCCAAGTTCCTTTTCAAAACGGAGATGCTCTCCTTGGCTTTAATGAGGCAACATGCCATCTCCTTGGCTTTAATGAGGCAACATGCTGGTGGCGGAGCTTGCCTTGCATAGAGAGAAGGCAGAATTTACATGCGGGTCCCTCTCAGAGAGGGGGCGGTCACTGTCACACTGCCTCTGGCCGTTCTCCTTCCAAATCTGACTCCTGCATTGATAGAAAACTGCTATCTCCTTCATCAGAGGCCAAATGGGCAGAACGCTTCCTGGGGTAGCCTTTTTTAATTATTCCCCGCTAAAACCCAAAGCCCTGGAGCAGAGACAGAAGAGGCTGAATGAGCTGGTTCACGGAGACCAGGGGCTCTGGATGGGGGCAATGTGGTTCCCAGGACTCATCTGGCAATGTCTGGGGATGCATCCGGCTGTCATTGCGGGGCCAGGGCCTTGTGGGTGGAGTCAAGGATGCTGCCACACATATCCAGATGCACTGGATAGCCGCCCCACCCCCAACAGCAGTACGGCAACGGGGCCAAGGGGAAAGAAAGGCAGTGGCTACTTTATAAGAGCAAAGCTCACACAGACTTCCATTTTCTCAGGGGGTCTGGTGGGCTTGGGCAAGAAGGGACTGCAGGGACAGAGGAGGCAGCAAGCCGCCACCTGAGACGGAAGGAACCAAAGCCACAAGCCAAAGCTGAGCCAAGGATCCAGCTGGCAATGAAATGAGGCCCAGCAACGACAAGACCGCTATTCTCACACGCGTCTTAACTGCTTTATTTTGTGGCTGGTACCTGGGATGATCAGAGAGACCCCACATCCGAGTCCGTGTGTGGCTTGCATGGCGGACTCTCGGGGACAGCATCAGCGTAAGAGCCTGGTGAGGGTGGGTGGTTATTTTGACAGGACACTGAACTGTTAGGACAAGGCCCCCCAGACACAAACAACCACATCCACTCTTGATCTGAATCCTCCAAAGGGATTGGTGTGGGGTAAACAGGTGGCTGGGTAGGGATTCTGATCTATTTTGACCTGCATTAGAAGTGAGCAGTATGTCTAGACAAAGACCGGATCTTCACTGCCTTTCGGCAATAAGACACAAGACAGGCTGCCTGAGCTAGGTACCTGAGTACCAGGGCATGAAGGGTCAGGACCACATCCCTCAGACCACCAGAGCGGCATACCTGGCTAGACAGAGGCGACTGTATGTTTAACTTGCCATTCTTGGGAATGTCTATTCTGTACCCGAGGGGAAGGAAAGCGTTGAATCCAACAATGAGGTCAGGGTGTTCGTGGAAGAGCTGTGACACACGTCGGATGACTCCAGGCGTATCGATGCTGGAAGAAAAAAGAGTGAGAGTGGGCAGAAGTGTCCTGGGGAGCACATGGAAAGCCAAATCTACTCCCAACTTGCTTGTCAGTGCCACTTAATGAGCTTCTTGAAAGACAACCAAGCACCCTGCAATGTGACCAGTGTGATTCAGCCAATGTGTCATGTACTTCCACAGCTGCCAGGCTCGGGCTCCCTGTGCCTTCCTAGCGAGAACCACAGGACATTTGCATGGCACATCTCCCCCAAACACTCCAAGCACACACACACTCAGTTCTGAAAATGTCAGGAGACCAAGGGAAAGTCCGAGACTGCAAGTAGTGGCAGGAGGCCCTCTAAGCAAGGTGATGAACTATGACACAGGTGTTGATCCCAGCAAGTGATGGCAAGGCATAAATACCAAAGGCCCTGTAAGCAGGGGTTGCACAACAATGCCAGTGGTCTCCCTTATGGCTGTGCGGGGCGGGGGGGGGGGGGGGGGCTCTCAAGGCTTTAGCTTGTCTCTCCTGGAAGGAAACCAGGCCAGCCCTGCCACGTTTCCTCAGAGTGGGGGAAGCAGTCTGGTTGGGGATGTGACCACTGAGAATCTAAGAGTCAGAGTGCCCATGTTCTAGTCCTGACTGCCCTTAAGATTGGTCTGGGCAAGCAGCTGGCCCACTCTAAGCCTAAGTGAGCCTCCTGTCAGAGGATGGCATGATCTCCAGGTCCCCCACCTAGTTCTAACCCTCCTAACTGTGTGCATACAAAATCAGCCAATGTGTTTTAAACCCCTTCTATGTGCCAGGCCCCTTACAAAGCATTTCATGCGCATTACCGGCGCATTACCGTCCAACAGGCCGGGGACTAGGGAGCCACTGGGTGAGGCACTCACCTTGCCGACAAGATTTAAGGGGGAGAGAGCGCCAAAACACTCAATAATCAAGACAAATAACATTCTGATGTAGTACTTAAAAAAATTAAAATTAATTTTAAAAGATCCTTGGTGAACAAATTTCATTTAAAAATCATTTTGAGTAAAGACAGAACCAGACTCTCGCGCTTGCGGACTTCTCTCTCTCTCTCTTGCTCTCTCCTCACCCCATCCCTGCTCTCCTTCCAGGAATCCCCACAACAGCTCCACAGGGGGGTACTCTCCACTCCCGTTTTTCAGAAAGAAGTGAGGCTCTAAGAGGTTCCACGACCTGCGCAAGGTCACCCGACTGGGGCGGACAGGCAGCCGGGATGGGGGGTTCCCACTCCGCTCAGCCGGATCGTGGCCCAGGGCGGGCCCCCCCCGGGGTGAGGAGGGGTCCCGCGGGTACCTCTGGCTTTTGAACTCCTTCATGATCTCCAGGAAGCCGTTGTAGGTGGCAGGGTCGCTGCCGAAGCGGATCTTCACCTGGTCCAGGTAGGTGAGGGCGTCCTCCACCTGCGGGGAGGGGGAGGGTCCCGGTGGGCGGGGGTCGGCGGAGGAGGGGACGGAGGGCAGAGTCCCTGGCGGGGAGGAGGACGGGCCGAGCCTCCGAGGAGCTGAGGTAAGGGGTCAGGGGTCTGGGGTCCGGGGCCGTGAGGAGTGGAGGCCAAGGCGGGGCCGGGCGGGGCCCGAACGAGGGGCATCGGCCCGGGGGCCAGACGACAGGGTTCCCGAAGGAGGGTGGAGGCAGCACTCACGTGCACCGGCAGTTTCTCGTGGCCCGCGGAGCCCGAGCGACCCCAGCGGGCGCCGCTCAACCCCCGGCCTGCGGGGCCACCGCCGCCGCCACCGCCGCCGCCACCGCCGCCGCCGCCGCCGCCGCCAGCGTGCGCCATGTTGGAAGTCGGAGCCGCGGCCCGCCCCGCCCCCGCTCGAGGGCCGGCCGCGCACGCGCAGGCTCCGCCCCGGAGGGGGCGGGGGCTTGATGATGTCGTGAGGGGCGTGGCTCCTTGAAGGACTTGCTCTGGGATCTTACTCCCAAAATTGAAATGCTAACCAATTCCTTATATAGTGCAATTGAGCAAACCGAGACCTGCCCTTTGCTTTTGTCCAGCTCCACTAGCGAACTCATAACGGTCTTCACATTTTTTAAAGATAGAACAATTTCAAAAGAGAAGACTATTTCGTGACACGTGAAATTTCTGAAATTCAAATTTCAGTGTCTGTAAAATAAAATAATACTGGGACACAGGCACACCCACTTGTGTACCTATCATCTGTGGCTACTTTTGCACTATGAGAGCAAGGTGGGTAGCTGTGACAGATCCTAAGATGTGCAGACCCTGATATATTTACTGAAAAATATTTGTGGATCCCTGGTTTATAGGATTGATCTGACAACGGGCCAGGGCCAGGGGCACACAGCACTACAGGGGGCCTTGCCAAGTGCATTTTTGCTAACTGGCTCTAGACTTAGTTCCCCTTCTCCTCTCTTCACTTCCCTAGCCCTGATCACATCATTTCCCCAGTGGACCCATTCAGGAGCCTCTTAAGAAGAAAAATTACTAAATTTCTCTAATACTTACAGCCCATTGACAAGTCCTTGAAACAGGCAGAGTGACCTTCCTCCAGGGACTCAACTGCCTCAATGTTATTACTTTGTTAAGGGCAGAAAGCAATCTTAGCCTGATCCCCAGGATCCTGTAAGTCTACTTTAACATATAAAAATTCCTTTGGAAACTTTCTTTATCTTTACCCCCCAAGATACATGTTGGCAATCATCCCAAGCATATGACCTACCAATATACATCTGAAGGGTCTCATGACTCAGATTCTGTTAGATGTAATAAATGACTTTCCCAGCAATAGCCAGGCCCCTCAAGGTCCTGGAAAACTTGCTTCCAAAAATTCCTTAAAGACTTACGCTATTCCTAACCCCCTCCCAACCTGGAAGTATATAATCAGCCACTCCTCCTGGCCCGGGCGGGGGGGGGGGGGGGGGGGGGGGGGGGCAGCTTTTTCTGCCCATGGGTCCCGCCCCATGCTTTAATAAACTCACCTGTTTTGCACCAAAGCTGTCTCAAGAGTTATTTCTTAGGAGAGGGAGAAGCAGGCCCCCTGTGTTCCCTCTCTTGCTATCTCTCTCTCTCTGTCAAATAAATAAATAAAATCTTAAAAAAAAAAAAAAGAATTCTTTCTTGAACCCTAACATCTTTCCCATATCAGCAAGAACCTGGCCCTTAAAAACCTTTTCTTATGGAATTTTCCACCTACTCTCTCTGCCTGCCCAGCCTGGCTGCTCCCTGGCTCCATGGGTCAGCACATACCATTTCCCTTGTCAGAAGCCCTGTCCTATGCATTCTTCAAAGCACAACTTAATTTACTACCCCCCACCCTTGCCACCATCCCCAGTACATCACTTTCTTCTTTTTTTTTTTAAGGTTTTATGTATTTATTTGACAGAGAGACACGGTGAGAGAGGGAACACAAGCAGGGAGAGTGTGAGATGAAGAAGCAGGCCTCCCGTCAAGCAGGGAGCCCCGGTGCGGGACTCAATCTCAGCACCCTGGGATCTCGACCAGACCAGAGCAGAAAGCAGACGCCCAACGACTGAGCCATGGAGGCGCCCCACCCCCATCACCTTCTTTTTGTGCTTGAACTCTAACACAGATTCCTGATATAGAGCCACAACTGTGAACATTTATCAAATGAATGAACTTTCACACAATGACCAAATGGCATTTCTTTTTATATGTGAGGAAGCGCGGGAAAGCTAAGAATACCTTGGCAGGGAGTTCGTCGCTTGCCAAGCTCCATATCAGGATTGGAACGGTGAACAAGACAGGCGAGACTTTTGCCCTCATAGAGGTCTCAGTGTTTTCAGAAAGATAGGGATCAAATAGGCACACACACAAAATGCAGTTTGAACTGTAACAAATCCTTCAAAGACAAGATGTAAGTATTAACATTTACTTTGTTCCAGTTACTGTGGCTGAGTACCAAACCACCCCAAGATTTAGAGGATTGAAACGACAACATATATTTGCCCTGCGATCTGCAATTTGGGCAGCTGGGCAGGGAAAGCTCATGGCTCTGGTGGCTGGGTAGTGGAAAGCTGGGGCCAGAATCTTCTGAGGGTTTGCTCCCTCACACATCTTGTCAGTTGCTGCTGGCTGTAGATTGAAACCCACACCACGGCTGTTCCCAGGAATACCTCCCTGCAGGCACCACATGCAGCCTTGAAGGGGGAGAGTGAGGTTCTTGTCTCATGGAGTCGAAGAATGAGTCTAGCTAACAAAGGAGGGTGAGCAAAGCAATCGAGTTTGTTTTTTTTTTAAAGATTTTATTTATTCATTTGACAGAGATCACAAGCAGGCAGAGAGAGAGAGGAAGGGAAGCAGGCTCCCCGCCGAGTAGAGAGCCTGATGCGGGGCTCGATCCCAGACCCCGGGATCATGACCCTAGCCGAAGGCAGTGGCCTTAACCCACTGAGCCACCCAGGTGCCCCGCAATTGAGTTTTATTAAGCAAAGGTACAGAAAAAGCTCTCAAGAGCGAGAGGGGTCCCGATAGTGTTGCCATGCCAGTGAGGGCTTTTCATCTCTGGCCTTTTATTAGGACTCGACCAAGAAACTTGCCAGTGGTTAGGTCAGTGGGTCTGGAACCAGACATGACACTTGTACGTTGTATGAGAGTCTTTGATCTGGGATCTATAGATCTGGTTAATCTTCATAGTTAACTTCTCCTTTGAAGCCTGATCATTTTGTTCTGGTTAATTTCTGTTTTCTGTGGTTACAGTGTAATTACTAGAAAAACATGTTACCCCTAGCAGTTGGGATAAGGGTTCTGGTTTTTCTTCCTTATCTCTGTTTGTGTTCTGTCCCAGTGTCTGGATACCTGAAATACCCTGAGAACCTAATTGGGACCCTTAGTCTTTCCGAAGTCCCATCCTTTCCCTGTTTAGCCTGAGCATCGTGGCAGCTGAGTTCTAAGAACAATTGTCCCAAGAGAAGCTGGGTCATTTTCCTGATCCAGCCTCAGAAGTCACATTTCCATGGTAGTCTTTCCATAGTGGCTGTTACAAAGTTCCTCCCAAATTCAGGGCATCTGGGTAGCTCAGTTGGTTAAGTCTATTCTTGGTTTTGGGGCATCTGGGTGGCTCAGTGGGTTAAGCCTCTGCCTTTGACTCAGGTCATGATCTCAGGGTCTTGGGTTCAAGCCCCGCATTGGGTTCTTTGCTCAGCGGGGAGCCTGCTTTCCTCTCTCTCTCTGCCTGCCTCTCTGCCTACTTGTGATTTCTCTCTCTGTCAAATAAATAAATAAAATCTTTTTTACTCAGGTTTTTACTGTTTTTACTCAGGTCATGAACTCAGGGTCGTGAGATCGCCCTTCACATTGGGCTCCACACTCAGCACACAGTTTAAGTGAGATCCTCTCTCCCTCTTCTTGTACCTCCTGCTTGTGCTCTCTCTCTCTCTCAAATAAATAAATCTTAAAAAAAAAAAAGATTTTGTTTATATGACAGACAGAAATCACAAGTGGGCAGAGAGGCAGGCAGAGAGAGAGAGGGAAGAAGGTTCCCTGCTGAGCAGAAAGCCCAATGCGGGGCTCAATTCCAGGACTCCGGGATCATGACCTGAGCTGAAGGCAGAGGTTTTAACCCACTGAGCCACCCAGGTGCCCCTCAAATAAATAAATCTTAAAAAAAAAAAAAAAAAAGTCCCAAGTTCAAAAGGAGGGCAACCAGACTCCAGAACCTGAGGAATGGCCAGGGTCTGGAATACCATAGGGGACAGGATATATTGCTATGACCATTTTTGGAAAATGCTACCTGCCAACCCCGGGGGGATTTAACCTGGTCTAGCAGGGGATGAGGGAGGCTTCCCGGAGGAGGTGGCATTCTAGGTGAGTTCTGAAGGTTGTGCAGGCATTCACCATGAAAGTCAGAAGGAGCTTGGGTGCCTGGGTGGCTCAGTCAGTTAAGCGTCTGCCTTCAGCTCAGGTCATGATCCCACATCCTGGAATCGAGTCCCACATTGGGCTCCTTGCTCAGCGGGGAGCCTGCTTCTCTCCCTCCCCCTCCCCCTCTCAAGCTCTATCTCTCTCTCAAATAAATAAATAAAATCTTAAAAAAGAAAGAAAAGAAGAAAGAAAGTCAGAAGGAACAGCTGTATGAGGGCCCCGTGAAGGGAAGCGAGGTGCTGCATTTGAACTTAGAAAGGGCAAGACAGAGACACCAGAGTTGTCGGATGGCAGAAGAGTCCAGGGCTGGCGGTGAGGACGGGGAGGTGTCGGGTAAGGGTGCCGAGGCCAGAGGAGGCAGACCACTCATCCTTATGGGCTGAGTTAAAAATTTTGGTCTTGGCATTTTAGCACCGGTAGAAACCGCGCGTGGGTTTTCTCCGGGTTGCTGTTTGAGCAGCTTTGAACTTGGAAGCAAATGCTGGGGCTACTCTGCCGGGAAGCGATTGGAGGGTGGCCAGGGAGGGTGCTGGAGGCTGTTTTATCATTTAGAAGGACGGTGGTGGCTGAGACCAGGAGGGGGGCAGTGGAGGTGGAGAAAAGGGGGAGGAAGGGAGCAATAATCAGAAGGTAAAGCAGAGAGAATGTGGTGCTGGGTAGATGTGGGGGGGTGAGGAGGAATAAAACCTCAAGGATTCGTGGCTCCCAGCCCAGAAAGGGATTCGGCTCAGTTTCAGCGCATTCCTGTATGAACATCAGCTACGGCGGCCTGAACCCCTTGAGGCCACCAGATGTCTGGACTGTCACTCTCACACCAGCGCCTCCTGGCAATCTGTTAGTCACTGTCCCGGAGAGCCAACTGTACATGTGGGCTTTTGACACACCGTGGGGTCCTCACACTGTGCCTCCCCACCTGCAAGGAGTATGAGTCTGTTCGCATTTCAAGGATCACTTGTCATTTTCCATTCTTTCTACAGATCTCACGTGGTCTGAGGAAGCCCTCACTCATTTGGAGAACAGAAAACCACAAGGCTGTTCTACCTTGGGTGTGTGTGCACATGTGCATGCCTGTGTGTGTGCACACACGTGTGCGTGCATGTGTGTGTGTATTCAACATGTGGAAAGTAGTACAAAAAATCTTTCACCCATATTTTTTTTTTTTAAAGATTTTATTTATTTATTTGTCAGAGAGAGAGAGCGAGAGCAAGCACAGGCAGACAGAGGGAGAAGCAGGCTCCCTGCCGAGCAAGGAGCCCGATGTGGGACTCGATCCCAGGACGCTGGGATCATGACCTGAGCCGAAGGCAGCCGCTTAACCAACTGAGCCACCCAGGCGTCCCTTTCACCCATATTTTTATAAAGCATAAAAAATGCTGAGTATTTTTCTTTTACCATTTTCATCTACACGGATGAAATTAACAACCTTAAAGTTGACAGTTTAACGATTTTTTTGTTTGTTTGACAGAGAGAGACACAGTGAGAAAGGGAACACAAGCAAGGGGAGTGGGAGAGGGAGAAGCAGGCTTCCTGCTGAGCAGGGAGCCCGATGAGGGGCTCGATCCCAGGACCCTGAGATCATGACCTGAACCGAAGGCAGACCCTTAACGACTGAGCCACCCAGGGGCCCCCAAAGCTGACAGTTTGGATGGACCAACACACATTTCCCACCATTGCACAAACTTGATAACACTATGGTAAGATTCATAGGTAGGTCTTTCTTTGATAGTGTTCTGGCAAGGTTAAAAAGATAAGATCAAAGGATCCTACTTTGAACTAATCTGAGTCTTTACAGATGGCGAACTTCAGGACCAAAATCTCTAAAGTCCAGAATTGCATGTTGTAGCAGAATTCTAAAGCAGGCCCCGAAATTCTCACCTCTGGTATGTGTACTCTTCCTACTCTGCCCTCCTAGAGTAGGGGCAGGACCTGTGAGTATAATGGATTTCACTTTTGCAACTAAGTCACACCACATGGCAAAGGTGAAGGGATTTTGCAGGTGGGCTTAAGTCCCCTTGGGTTGATTTTGAGTTCACCAGAAAGGAGATTCTTTTGGGTGGGCCTGACCTAATCAGGAACATCCTTTGAAAGACAATCTGGAGGTCAGAGCCTTGAAACAGCAGAGAGGTACAATCCTGCTGACCTTAAATGAGGAACCAGCTACGTTGTGCATGCCTGTGGACAGGGGCAACCTTTAGGAGCTGAGGTCCACAATCTTGCAGCAATGAGGAGGTCAGGGCTGCCAACAACCTGAATGAGCATGGAGGAGGGCTTTGAGCCTCTCAGTGAGATCTCAGCCCGGCTGGTGAGATCCTGAGCAAAAATCCCAGCCACAGTGAGCCTGGACTCGCAACCCACAGAAACTGTGAGTTATCATTCGCAGCTGCTAAGTGAGCGGTACTTCGTTTTGTAAAAATGTCTACCTAATCCTTTTTGAAGTCGTCTTGCCAAAAATGTTTACCTTGTGATTGTGATGTGTTAAAAAACAAAATTCAACTGAGTAAATTTAAAGATCGAGTTGACTTCATTCGGTGATTCATGAATTGGGCAGTATCCCGTCTAGTAAACAGAGACAAGCGCCAAGGAGCAGTAAAAAATGGAAGGATTTTATAGATAGAACGGGGCAAGAAAAAACAGATGATTTTTATCTTTCTTTGGGGGCTGGAGGGCCTGCATCAGGTGGATTACCTCACTAGGGCTGACCAAGAAATTCCAGATAGACTGGTTAAGATTCCAGTCCTGGGAAGAGCTATTAAATTAGGTATTACGTGTTGGTTTGCTGATGTGGAGCTTAGCGCAAGTGACTATTCTAGGCCAGCTGTTTCTTTTCTTTTCTTTTTAAAAGATTTTATTTATTTATTTGACACAGAGAGAGACATCACACGTAGGCAGAGCAGCAGGCAGAGAGAGAGGAAAAGCAGGCTCCCTGCTGAGCAGAGAGCCTGATGCGGCGCTTGATCCCAGGACCCTGAGATCATGACCTGAGCCGAAGGCAGAGGCTTAATCCACTGAGCCACCCAGGCACCCCCAGCTGTTTCTTTTTTAACAGATGTATCAATGTAGGTTTATCAAGTGTAACTAAGGTACCACTTGATGGTAAGGGGGAGTTGTGCATATGTTAAGAGCATGGAGTATATGGGAAATCTGTGCCTTTCACTCAATTTTGTTGTGAAGCTAAAACTGCTTTAAAAATTCTATTAGGGGGCGCCTGGATGGCTCAGTTGGTTAAGCGACTGCCTTCAGCTCAGGTCATGATCCTGGAGTCCTGGGATAGTGTCCTGCATCAGGCTCCCAGCTCCATGGGGAATCTGCATCTCCCTCTGACCTTCTCCTTGCTCATGCTGTCTCTCACTGTCTCTCTCTCAAACAGATAAATAAAATCTTAAAAAAAAAAAAAAGAATCTGTTAGGGGCACCTGGGTGTCTCAGTCAGTTAAGTGTCTGCCTTCAGCTCAGGTCCTGATCTTGGGGTTCTGGGATGGAGCCCCCCCCACCATGGGGCTCCTTGCTCAGCTGGGAGTCTGCTTGTCCGTCCCCCCACTTGTGTGTGCATATATGCATGCACGCTCTCTTCCCTCCCACCCCCTGTAGATAAATAAAGTCTTTAAAAAAATCTGTTGGGACTCCTGGATGGCTTGGCTAAGCATCTGCTTTCAGCTCAGGTCATGATCCCAGGGTCCTGGATTGAGCCCCGCATCACATGGGGCTCCTTGCTCAGCAGGGAGCCTGCTTCTCCCTCTGCTGCTCCCCCTGCTTGTGCTCCTGCTTTCTCTCTCTCTGAAAATTAAATAACAAAAATCTTTAAAAAAAAGAAAAGATTTCCTCCTGCCTTATCTTTCTTTAAAAAAAAAATTTGTTAAAAAACATTTTACCTTGGGGCACCTGGGTGTCTCAGTGGGTTAAGCCTCTGCCTTTGGCTCAGGTCATGATCCCAGGGTCCTGGGATCGAGCCCTTGCATCGGGCTCTCTGCTCAGCAGGGAGCCTTCTCCACCCCCAACCTCCACTGCCTGCCTCTCTGCCTACTTGTGATCTCTGTCTGTCAAATAAATAAGTAAAATCTTAAAAAAAAAAAAAAAGTTTAACCTTGAATCCAAACAAGCCTTAAGATCACAATCATCACACTTTCCTGTAAAGGTTCCAGATTGGCTTTTGGAACCATATATTACCTGTCACTAATGAAAGCTGCCCTAGGCTGTATGTAAATGAATGGGTGTGGCCATGTTCCAGTAAAACTTTATTTACAAAAGCTGGTGGCAAGCCTGCTCTAGAACGTAAGAGACTAAAAGACAAAGCAACCATGTGCCACAAGTGAACAAATCTTGATTGGATCCTAGTTTGAAAAAAAAAATAGCAATAAAAGATGTTTTAGGGCTGAGTAAGAAAATTTGGGATGACTACTGAAAGATATTAAATACAAAGTGACAACTGTTTGTTTTCATAGGTGTGCAGTTATGTTTGAGAATAACTTTATTCCTGAAAAGCTGTCTCCTGATGTATTTTGGGAGTGAGGAGTCTTGACATCACCAGAGTCAAAATGAGGATGAGGCAAGTGAGGCCAGTTCACTCAAGTGCAAGGTCAGATCCTATCTTTTAATTTAAAATGTTGATATTCTGGGGCACCTGGGTGGCTCAGTGGGTTAAGCCTCTGCCTTCAGTTCAGGTCATGATCCCAGGGTCCTGGGATCGAGCCCCACATCGGGCTCTCTGCTCAGCAGGGAGCCTGCTTCCCTTCCTCTTTCTCTGCCTGCCTCTCTGCCTACTTGTGATCTGTCTGTCAAATAAATAAAAATCAAATCTTAAAAAAATTAAAATGTTGAGATTTTGTTCAGTATGCATTTTATTTTGAGTTTTTTAGAATAATAATAAAATATTACTTACTTTGATTGCTACACCCTTAAAGCCTGTGCCTGAGGGGCACCTGGGTGGCTCAGTTGGTTAGGCGTCTGACTCTTGATTTCAGCTCAGGTCATGATCTCAGGCTCATGGGATTGAGACATGTGTGGGCTCTGCGCGGAGTGTGGAGCCTGCTTGGTATTTTCTCTTTCTCTTTCTCCCTCTGTCTTCCCCAGCTCTCATGGGCACTTTCTCTCTCTTTCACGCAAAAGAAAAAAAAAGTTTTGTGTCTGAGATGAGTGTCTCATTATTCTCACCCAGTCCTGGCTCTTACTTTGAAATGTTTTAGCCGAAGACTTGACAGTGATCAGGCAATTGTTCAGTCTTGATGGTGAGCAAACGGGTGTGGTCATTGTCCTCATTGCAACTTGGCTGTAGGTTTGAACATTTTCACGCTGGGATAAGTGAGTAAATAAAAAGTCTGTAGACTTTTAAAATGAAGTAAAATTTAAAAAATAAATTTAAACTTAAAATTTTGGAAATCAACTGCAAACTTAAAGATCCAGAAAACAGATGGGGGGTTACCAGAGGCAGAGGAATAGGGACGGTGGGAAAAATGGGTGAAGGTGGTCAAAAGTTGTAAGATAAATCCAGTTACAAGACAAGTAAGTTCTGGAGATGTCATATCCAGCACGGTGAGTGTGGTTAGTAATACTGTAAGGTATATTTGAAAGTCACTAAAAATAGATTTTAAAAGTTCTCATCACAAGGGGCAGCTGGCTGGCTCAGTGGGTGAAGCATGTGACTCTTGATCTCAGGGTCATGAGCTTGAGCCCCATGTTGCGTGTAGTGATTACCTAAATCAATAAATCTTTAAAAAAATAAATAAAATCTTAAAATCTTAAAAAAAAAAGTTCTCAGGACACCTGGGTGCCTCAGTGGGTTAAGCGGCTGCCTTCGGCTCAGGTCATGATCCCAGCGTCCTGGGATCGAGTCCCACATCGGGCTCCTTGCTCAGCAGGGAGCCTGCTTCTCCCTCTGCCTCTGCCTGCCACTCTGTCCGCCTGTGCTCGCTCTCTCTCTCTCTCTCTCTCTAACTAATAAATAAATAAAATCTTAAAAAAATAAAAAATAAAGTCCCACCTTTTCCTCTCAAAAGCATCCCAGTTTGAATGCCCCATGACACAGTCCTGCTTTGTGTGGGAGAGTGAGGTGGGGATTTTGATAATCTTGCTTTCATCCTGGCCCCGCCATGGCTGGAGGACTTCCGGCCAAGTCACTCCTTAAAGTACAGAGTTTGTCAAACATTCACAGCAACCCAACTTCTTTCTCAAATAAGAGCTCACTGCAAAAAACTCCAACAGAATGATTCAGAGTTGCATTTTATTAGTAAAATTTCTCTCCTCCGTTCAAAGTAGTATTTACTACAAGCCATGGATTCTCACTGGGCTGTTGAGATGGACACACACATTTTAAACCCAAAGTTTTGGCTGAAATCTTACTCTGTCACAACGTCCACTTTATTTCTGCATTGGGCAAAGCCCCTGGTTCACTGAGAAGTGGGGCCAAAGAGTAGCTTTCCTCAAGGGCTCCCATCAAAATCTCTGTTAACCGAAGATGGCAGGAGAATCTTAAGTTAGTCCAGCACCCTAAAACCTGCTGCCTCATCCAGCTGGCCATGCATTTTAAAATTACAGTTTAAAATATTTTTTTCAAAATGGAATTTGAAGCTAACACCTGCAGAACTGCCAAAGCCTCCCTGGGAACCCTAGTTTGGGAAATGACCGAAGAAGTCAATAGGGTCACACCTCGCTTCCAAGCCTCTGTTTCTAAGGTTGTTTTTCTAAAACTGTCTGGAAGCCAACAGAGGGGAGAGGGAATAGCACCTTAAAGTTTGGACTTTCCTATCTTTATGGTGAAAGCCCCAGAAGCAAGTGGGGGCTTTTGGAAGGCTGCGAGCAAAGAAGAAAGATCCCTTTAAGTGAAACAGAATCAGTTCCTCTGTTAAACTTGGGGAGAGCGGAGATGGTCAAAAAGCTCAGCAAAGAGACGTCGGTGGCTTTTTCTGTCCACTTCTGAGAGCCTCCAGTTTTTGAGATAAAAGACCATCTTTATCCTCAAAGTTTGGGAGCCAGGGAGTAGGGATAGAAGACTAAAATAGGTTTCTTGTCTTCACGCTGGCTTGGGTCATGGAACTCCTGAACGAGAGACACACAGGCTAAATGTGCCTGTGGTTGTAAATTTGAGACAATCGCCAACTTCTAAAAGTGGGAACATTTTGCATAATAGTCTGGGTTTCCGGCTTTGCTTACAACAACAGGTAGCTCTTGCCGCTTTTCCCCGTGGCCATTCTGAGGTGGAGTCGGGGTGCCTATGTCCACCCA
Source organism: Taxidea taxus jeffersonii (assembly GCA_003697995.1). Lineage (NCBI taxonomy): Eukaryota > Metazoa > Chordata > Mammalia > Carnivora > Mustelidae > Taxidea > Taxidea taxus. The sequence continues at coordinate 24,039 of RCUC01154795.1, read as the reverse complement.
GGGCAGAGCACACATCCTCCACATGGCCCAAGGTCTCCATTATTCTCTGCTGCTCCCCTAGGTGCATGGCAATCACCTAAATTACTTGCTGGCCCCCGTGGACATTGGACTTGTCACCTATGGAATGGTCATGCTTCTGAGACTAAAATCAGAGGGAAGTGGGCCAACAGGATAGGGACAGGATGTCTCCTGGCTCTCATTTCCCAGAGTTCTTGCACCTGAGGCTTGACCAAATCACAGCTACCTACCAAGGCTCGGTTTCCTCATCTAGAACTCTCCCTGAACTATGGGCTGTGATAGGGATCAGAAAATAGCACCCGATGCTTTATAAATTATAAAGCTCTGTGGTCCACATCTGTGGTTTGATCAGTCTCACATCCCTCCATCCTCCCGCTGCCTTGCACCAGCACCCTAGGTCCCCTCCCAGGCTTAGCCTCTCCCATGCTCAGGCAATCTGGGTGGGTGCTACTGACTCCATCCTTAGCTCTGGTGAGCACTGGGTCAGGAAGGCCCATCACAGCACTGCATTCTCCCAGAGACAGGTGCAGAAGCTCACTGGGGCCCATAGAAGCAGGGCCAGCACTTTGGTTCAGACTACTGGCAAGGGGAAGGTCTCTTTTCTACTGACCTTGGCTGTCATGTTGCTAACCTGTGGGTAGCTGGTCTTTGACTACAGCCAACAAGGAGAGAAGAATGGAAGGGTGATGAGAAACAGGGTCTGAGTCATATAATCTGAGGCTTTGGGTCCAGATATACATCAACACATACATATTCTTTGCATCGGCCAGATTGAATGGGGCTAACTCACTGGAGTCCCATGACTTTTGGGGGTTCTACACTAGCAGGCAGATTTGTGAGCGTTTGTTCAATTTGCATTCATTTCCCTGAGCACTTGCTGATCTTGAGTCCTGGAGTGCTCCGGCAGCAGCTGCCAGCTCTTCTCTCTGTCTGGATTTGACCTTCCACACTGCCTTCTTGAAGTTCTTGAGAGGGTCCTGCTGTGACGTTCTTGACGAGGGGCACTGGAAACGCTCGCGGATAAGATAGCCATGTCTAGTGGGGGCGATGAAGCCGTTGGAAGTTGGGATGATCCTGTTCACCACAGCATGGACAAACTGGACAGCCAGCAGAGTGCCTTTTGGGGGTGGAGGGCAGGGTACTAATGAGAAAGTAGGGGCTACAGAGATCTGATCTTACCCATTGGAGAGTTGGCTGCATGGGGTCAAATCCTTCCTTATGCCCCTTACTAGCTTACACATAAATTCTAAACTCTTGGGGTCCCTCTTGCTTCCTCTGCAATATGGGGATGATAACTAAACCCACCTGCAGAGGGGAATTCTAAGATTTGAAAAGGTCACAGATGTCACATGCGTTAGTATTGGTTTTAGCCCAGAGTGAGCTCGGTAAATATTATTAGTGGAGGAGGAGAGGTTGTGAAGCAGCCTAGGATGGGCTCTTAAGGCCACAGTCCACAGATCTCAGCTTCTGAACCATCTGTGACTTTTTGTCAAACATCTTTGCCATCAAGTAGTAGACTACAATCTATTTGACTGCACTGTATTTTATTACAATGTATTCAAATCTACCTGATATTCATTCACTCACTTGCTTTGTGACCTTAGACAAGTCTCTTAACGTCCCTGAATGTCAGCATCTTCACTTTGGCACCTATCCCCCTTCCAGTGTCATAAGGGGTCCTTTCTCTATAGGAGACTAGGTAGGAGAGTGACGAGGGTGACCATGGGGACCAGGCAGACCAGCTGCAAACCACTGTGTACCAGTTACTCATTGTGTGACTTTGGGCAAGTCACCGCATCTCACAGAGCCTCAATTTTTGCTCTGTAAAATGAGGCGGCTGTCGAGAGAATTAAATAGCTCAGTGACAGTACCCAATACACAAAAAATGTTCACCTTTATTAATATGCCTTGAGGTTAGTACTGAGCAGACCCAGAAATGTGGGGTTTTCAAAGCAGCTGGTCTTAAGCAAGCTGCCCCTATCATTTACAGGGCCTAGGGCAAGAGAAGGAATTGAGGCCCATATCCCATAGGGCAAAATATGTAAATGTTGCAAATCTAGTTAATAAACTACTAAGTGAAATTTTCTCTATCATCCTACACTGATGGATGCACCTTCAGAACTACCTGGAAGGTCATGTTGGGTGGAGAATTGTCAAGTTTCTCAGTTCCATTATAGAATGTAATGGTGTGGGAGAGCCAGTCCCAGCTCTGAGCAGCTTGGCCTCCTTCTCTTCCCATACCCAGCTGTGTCCTTCACTCATAGGGGCCTGACACATGCATCCGGACCACCTACCCAGCTCAGGCACCCAGACTCCATGCTCATCACCCCAGGGCCAACCCCCAAGTCTAGGGATGTTTATACAAGGGGGCACAGTCCACCCTTGGGAGGATGTCCAGGCCCTGAAGAGGACACTATCCCAGGTGGGGAGAATGTTTCAGGGTTCCAGGTACCCAGAGCATGGGTCTAGAAGAGGAGATGTAGCTCCAGGGGGGCCTGTCCCCTTGTCCTGAAGATACCTCTCTCTAGGTAGCTCCCCCCTCAGCTTGGGAAGGCCGGGGCAGGGCCCTGCAACACCCAGAGCCCAACGCAAGGCCTCCTTCTCCAGATCTAAGCTCAGTCTTGCCCCTGAAGCAAATGACTCACCGTCTAGCACACTCCAGACGATGATGGAGCGATCCTTCAAGCCCGCAAACACAAACTTGTCATCCATGGAGAAGCAGAGACACTGGACTCCCCTACAGTAAGAATTCTGTAGAAAAAGATGATGTGATCTGGAGTTCAACTGAGATACCCAGGAGACCCACTGAAAAGCATTTGTGTCAGAAGCCAGGCATGTAAGCCTCCCATGGGGATGGATCCAACAGAACCCTGGAGACATGGGTATGTTCCATCACCAAGATTCTAGGACCAAAACACATTTGCATGGGGATTGGACTAAGAGGTGTGCGGACAGTTTGCCCTGGAGAGCAGGAATTATTGGATTTAATTTCCTAAGTGACGTCAATTCTACAAGCATCAGCTACCATGGTGTTTAGTTAAAGGCTATATGCTAAATGCATCCTAGATTGGATCCTAGACCAGGAAAAGGAAATGCACTGGAAAAACAAAAAAGCAAAAAACGTATGATCCCAGTGAAGTTGGTAGCTTAGTTAACAATCCAGTCCCCATGGTAATTTCTTGGTTTTGACAAATGTGCTCGAGTTACATAAGATGATAACATCGGGGAAGCTGGGTGAGGAGGAAATAGAGGGGAACCTCTGTACTATCTTTATGACTTCTTTGTAGATCTAAAAATCATTCCAGAATTAAGTTTACTTTAAAAAAAATGGGGGGAGGCTGTGCTCGGGTGGCTCAATCAATTAAGCCTCCAACTCTTGATCTCGCTCAGGTCTTGATCTCAAACTCACGACTGTGAGTTCGAGCCCCACGTTGGGCTCCATGCTGGGCACAGAGCCTGCTTAAAAATAAATAAATACATGACAACAAAAACAAGAACAAAAGCTAGGTGTGTTTAACTGCTATGGTGACATTTCCCATCTCAATGAAATAGAAGTTTATTGACCGCCCCGTATTATAGTGGCTTCACAAAATTAAAGGTCAGATGGGATGAAGGCCTTTTAAGATGAAACTCTATATACTCTCTTCTCTTAGTTACAAGATCATCTCCTTATGTTTATGAATAATCTTTACATCTTGCAACCAAAAGTGCTGCTTTTGTGCCAAACTTCGAAAAAATTGGAATAACACCAACCTTACGAGGTCGTTGTGAAGATTAAACTCTAGGATGATATTTTAATATATCCATATGAATATATGGATATATTTATGACAGCCCCTAATTCTACTGACACAAACAGCTATCATAGCTCCTTATGAGATGGGCAGCGTGGACTCTGACACACGTCTTAGGTTAAGGAGTCAGTTGCCTGTTTCTGACTTTCTTCATAGTTGCTGTTCCTTCTGCCTAGAAAGCCCTTCCACCAGACTTAGTTCACCTTCTTCTTCCTTTTTTTCTTTTAAAGCTTATCTATTTATAATCTCTACACCTAACATGGGGCTTGAACTCCCGACCCCGAGATCAAGAGTCGCATGCTCTTCCGAATGAGCCAGCCAGGTGCTACGAGACTCATTTGATCTTCCTAAATAGCAGCCCTTGCCCCTCTACCCTGTTGACCTCGCCCTTTTCTCAAAGTTCTTGTCACTCCACAGCCCATCATGTATTTGCTCTATTGTTTTTATTTTTTTTTAAGATTTTATTTATTTATTTGAGAGAGAGAGAAAGAGAGCGCAACTAGAGGAGAGGGGCAGGGACCCGGCTCTGGGGCTCGATCCCAGGACCCTAGGATCATCCCGGGATCACGACCTGAGCTTGAAGGCAGCCGCTTAACTGATTTAGCCCCTCCCCCAGGTGTCCTGCTGCTTTGTTTTTATTCCACAAACATTTGTGGAGCCCTGAGGACATGTCAGGAGCTCTCCTAAGAATGGGGGCCACCTCAGTAAGCAGAACACAAGAAGATCCTGTCATCCCGGAGCTCACACTGTGTCCCCTCCGAGAATGTGGCTCTAAGAGGCGGGACAGCATGGACCCTGGCTATGGCTGGAAAGGGGCCTGTCACAGACAAGGCAATCAAAACCGTTGGACGCAAGAATGGCAGTTGGGATTAGGGTAAGGAGGGCTAGGCAGGGAGGGGTGTGCCAGGCAGGACTTGATCCTGTCTTTATTTAAAATGACATTTTTGGGGCGCCTGTGTGTTTCAGTCAGTTGAGCATCTGCCTTCAGCTCAGGTCGTGATCTCAAGGTCCTGGGAAAGAACCTAGCATCGTTGTTGTCGATGGGCTCCCTGCTCAGCAGGGAGTCTGCTCTCCCTCTCTCTCTGCCCCTCCTCCCTGCTCTTTCTCCCTCTAAACAAATAAATTAAATCTTTAAAAAAATGATATTTTGTTCTTTGGGAATTTTTTGCATTTCTTTAGATTTTGGTAAACATTGCATTAAAATCATATCTCTCTTGATGGCTGAGTCTTTTGGTGTCCCTTAAACTCTGCCCCCAAGGGGAGTGTCTCTCCTTGGCCTCACCCCCCTACCCCCAGACCCCAGGTGATGGTCCTTGGTGTGCACTTAACCCAGGACACCTGTCCTCAGCTCTCTAATGCCAGGACCTTGCATCATGACGTGTGGGGGCCACGCACCGTGTAGTTCATCTGGAATGTCCACTTGCAAGCCTGCAGGTTCCAGAGACATAGCAGGGCTTCCTCAGACCCACTGACCGCCAGCTGCTCCCTGTGGCTGACCTGCATGCAGGTGACCCGGCTCCCGTGGGCCTCCAGAGGGAACACTTTGGAATTCGCACACTCGTAAAGGAAGAGGTCACCATTGGTCATGCCGTAGATGACGCGGTAGTCGGCCAGCACGGCCACGCTGGATATGGTCTCAGGCAGCTGGGTGTAGAAGGTGTAGGTTGGCCCGTCAATGACCGGACAGGGATCCCCAGGGTTGATGTCCAGCACCAGGACGATGCTGTCATAGGCGATGGCCAGGCGCTCCTCGCCTTTACTAAGGGCCATGCAGTTGATGGCTTTCCGGGCCTCGGGAGGGGGGATGCACATCACATCCTGTCTGGAGTTCAGGGGGAACACCAGCACCACCCCTGAAACGAGGCCGGTGAAGAGGAGATTGGCCTGCTGGGCAACCTCCAGACACCTGACCTCATTGGATGTGTCCAGGGCATCTTGCTCCTCCCCTGCCACGAGAGAAGACCACGTCAAGAACAGCTCAGAGGGATGCTCGTGCCATGGTTTTCTTATTTCTAAGTTGCTTTTGTGATCCGTACTCCCCAGCTTCTCCGCTGTAATTCCCCTTGCCCCCACTCCCATCTCCTCACTGCCCTGCCTACAACCTTCTGAGACTTTCCGCTCCCCATCGGGACAGATGGACAAAGAGACACACATGACCTCTCATCCCAGCTCTTTCCTTTATAAACGCCCAGAAAAGGTCGCAGACTAAACATCTGGCCTTGTGGGCTGTATGAACTCTGAGTGCAGGCTTGTAACCCTATTAGACAAATGGACTTTAGTCTGCACCCTTCTCTCTCACGCCCCACTGTACCCCCTATCTCTGTGCCCGGCTTCACCCCATGCCTAGCGGGCAGGCACCTCCAATGTTGTAACCTCATCCATTTGCTCACAGCCAACCCCAGAGCCTGCCTCCACAGCCGGCACTAACCAAAGATCTGCCAAGCCCATGAACATAGGAACGTGAGAGTGAATCTCTTTTCTCCCAGCATTTTATCATTAACAAGGAATTTCCACACCTCCATTCACCCCATGGAGATTACTGCAGACACCGTTGGTGACATGCCCTGACACCCTACACCAGTGAGGGCACCCAGCCCCAAGGCTGCCCAGTGCTCTGAGGGCAAGGGAGCCCCTCATCTCAAAATGTTTGGGGAGCTGTCCCCAAACCAGAATGGCCCCCCGGGAATCAGGCTGAGCACACTTCCTTGTTCAGTCCTCCCCCTGCCCTGCCTGCTTCCCTCATTCCCTCTCAGGTTTCTCCAGGAGCTCTCCTCAACCCACCCCTTGGGCAAATGTCCCCATCCTATGCCCTGTTTCTGGGAAACTGGAACTAACACGGAGATTGACAACAAGATGATCAGTTACCCACGTGCTGGAAAATTATAAAGTCAAGTCCTGATCTATGTTAATCACTTTCAACCTGACTGGAGTTGGTGGGGGGTCTTATAGACTGAGTATGTCCCCCCATATTCACATGTCAAAATCCTAAGCCCTAATGTGATGGTGTTGGGAGGTGCTGAGGTCATGAGAGCAGAGTCCCCACGATGGGATCAGTGCCTTCATACAAGGCACTGGGGAGCTAGCTTCCTTCTCTGGCTCCTGTGAGGACATAAGAAGAAAGGGGCCATCTGCAACCAGGAAGACAACTGTCACCAGACACTGATCTGCCAGTGCCTTGGCCTTGGCCTTCCCAGCCTCCAGAACTGTGAGAAATAAATGTCAATTTTTTAAACCACCCCGGCTGTGGTTTCGGTTCTGGTAGTCCAAGCCGACCAAGGCAGGGGCTTTACCTCTTCCCCACACGAACGACCAGGCTTATATCTTACCCACCTTCCGCGGAGTCCCAAATGGTGACTTTGTTCTTGTCCCCAATCTTGGGGAAGTAAATGTAGCCTCCATTGTGTGACACTGCTGTGAGGCCGGTGCGATCCAGGAATGGGGTGCAGGTCCTCGGCTTCTGAAGGTAGGTGAGATCCCAGACTTTAAAAGACGAGGACTGCTGGGAAGCAGATGCCACCAAGGCTCCACCCCAGGCCAGCAGGCTCACGGGGGCTCCGACACCTTCAAGAATGTCCAGCAGGGTCCCCTGTTCCGACAGACTCCACACCTGTGGATGGACAGCAGATGGCCAGAGCTGACTTCTTCCTCCTGCTTGTCCTAGCTCAGAAATAGGCATAAGCCTATCTGTGCACCTAAGGTGGAGTCTCAGGCTGTAGTTCGAGGGCCTTCACCAGCCCCTCAAACTTCCCCACACCTCACCACTCCACAGCAATTTTCAAAGTAGGATCCAGGAAACCCCTGGAGGGTACCTCCAGGCATCTTCGGGAAGGTATGCAAAGGCGAAACTGTTTTCATACTAATTTAAGATGTTATTTGCCATTTCTACTCTCCGAGTGAGTCCTGGAGTTTTCCAGAAGTTACCGGATATACTGTGTGATATCACAACAGATAGGAGAATACAGAATCAAACATGAGAAGCCAATTTATCTTCTACTAAGCTAGACATGAAAGAGATTTGTCCAAATGTGTAACAATGACACTCTTGTCATGCGCTGTTTTGTTTGTTTCAGAAACTACAGTTCTATTCATAGAAGTCTGTCATTAACACTGACACGTAATGTTCATGAATCGATAGATATGTGTTTTTGGATTTCCCTGTTTCTGAATTTTAACATGGTTAATTATCCATAAATACTAAATGCAACGGGGGATGGATCCTAGATGGGATCCTGGAATAAAGAAAAAAAGGACATTGGTGGGAAAGCTGGTGAAATCAGAACAGAATCTGTGGGTCAGTTAATAGTATTGTCCTAATGTAAATTTTTCAGTTTTGATAAAGAGCTCGAGTGGTGTGAGATACTAATATTAAGCAAGCAGGGTAAAGAGTAGGTACACATATATGGGGCCTCTCTTTACTTTTTAGGCAACGCTTCTGTAATCCTAAACTATTCCAAAATAAATCATGTGTTAAAAATATATCAACCAAAATGCTATGACCCACATGAACAAAAGCCCTTCGGAGTCCTCTTTAAGAATGTGAAGAGGTTCTAGGGCCAGAATGTTGGAGAACTGCTACTTTTTTTTTTTTTTTTTTAGAGAGAGAGAGAGTGTGGGCACATGTGAGCATGAGGTGGTGGGGAGGGGCAGAGGAAGAGAGAGAGAAGCCTCAGAGGGACACCCTGTTGAGTAGAGGGCCCCACATGGGGCTCGACCTCAAGACCCTGAGACCATGACCTGAGCTGAAATCAAGAGTCAGAGGCTTAACCGACAGAGCCACCCAGGCGCTCGGACAACTGCCATTTTATTACGTGCGTCTCTCAACAGCCTGATAACTTTGAGCTCAATGGGAATTTTCCTCCAAGTTCAGTGGGAAGGCTATATCCTTTGCGAACATTTTGGTGGGATCCCTCCCCCACATCCTCCCAATGACCTGCCCTGTTTTACCTGCACTAGTTTTTGTCTCTGTATTTTGAAGCCAAGAGACGCCTAAGGAATCATACTTTCTATTCCAAAGGTGGAGTGAGGACGACCCCTCACCTGAATGAGCGTATCCCGGGACCCAGTAATAATCAGGTTGTTCTCAGGACCAAAACTGGCTGTCTCCACTGTGTCCTCGTGTTCAAGGTCAGTGGCCATGAATCGATGAAACCCCTGTGAGTCGGCCAAGAATATCCGCACGGATCTTCCAAACCCTGAAAGGGAAGGCATGGGATCGTCCCTTTCATTCCTGGAGGAGCTCGAGAGTCATTCGGTTCAGCCAGCAAAGATTTTTCCAAGCGCCTGCCATGAGGAGGTGGGAGGAATACAGCGCAGCACAAGAGAGACATCGTCACCCAGCCTGTGGTCGCGGCGGGGGGCGGGGGGGGGGGCAGCTGACCACAGAGATCCATAGGCTCTAAGTTATTTGTCATCACAAGACTGTTCGTTCCCAGAGGGCTGGGACTGCCTGTTTGGGCTGCTCATGGCGTCCCAGAACCCAGCACAAAGCTGGACATAAGGTAGATAACGTTTTGAAGATGGAAAGGAGGGAGGGAGGAAGACAGGAAGGGTAAGAAAGCAGTTACAATGTGTGATGAGGACAGTGCAGTCAGGGGGCTGGATGCCATGTGGAATAATGTCACAGAGACACATGTGGCGGAGAAGGCAATGTGAAGGCAGAGGCAGGGACTGGAGAGAGGTGGCCACAAGTCAAAGAATCACAAGGCAGAAGCGAGAAGGCGCAAAACAGAAAGTTCTTCTCTGGAAACTTTGGAGGGAGCATGACCCTGTCCACATCTTGATTTTGGATTTCTGGCCTCTAGAACTGTGAGAAAAGAGATTTCTGTTGTGTCAAAGACACCAAGTTTGCGTGGTCATTGGTTGCAGCAGCCACAGGACATTGGAGTGGATATTTGAGAACGGGGCAAGCACCGGAAGAGTGGGAACAGCATCGGATGACTGGGAGGTAGGAAAGGCCTGGGTATGTCTCAGGGGCAGCGCAGAAGGAGCAGGAGATGAGGGAGGGAGGGGGTTGCTAGATTTAACACAAAACAACACAAAACAAAAGACCCAACAGGACAGTTCAATTAAATTTGAATTTCAGATAAACAGTGCAATTCTGGTTAGTATAAGTGTATCCCAAATATTACATGGCATATTTTTATACTGAAAACTTGATTTTTGTGTATCTGAACTTTAACTGTGTTCTGTATTCAGAATGGGCGTGCTGCATCTTCTCAGGCGCCCCAGCCAAGGAGACTGGCTCAGGTCTCCGTGCTCCAGACACGGGCTGGGTGAATGCTTTGTTAAGAGAGCCCCTGGCAGTGCCAGAAAGTGGGCAAAGGCCAGATTACACAGCTCTTCCAGGGCCCAAAGCCCTGGGGGGTGATGGTGTGAGACGCTGAGCTATGCACCTGGCCCGCACCAGCTCCATTCTGTTTCCTGGAAACCCTGGAATCAAGTCAGCACAGGAGAAGCTGAAGGCCGAGAGTCTATTCTCCTGCCTCTCCAGGCCCTCCATGGAATTGTTTTATTGAAGTCCACTTGAACCTGAGGCTCACACAGAAAGGTGTTACGGGAAATGGATCGAAGGCCTCAGGATAACTGCTATTCAAGGATATTTGTGTTCCATTCTTGTGCGGGGTGTCGGAGATTTTGGTCGGCTGTGCAGGTGGTCAGCCGGGTCTACATAACCCGCCCCCAGGAAGAATCCTGGACACCAAGGTGGGGTGGGCTTCCCTGGTTGGCAGGACCCTGTCGTCACACCCTGTTGGTGAGAGAAGTAGGAGCCATCCATGTGCCTCCACGGGGAGGGGACACCAGGAAGCTCGTGTCTGGTGCCTTCTGGACTCAGCCCCATGCATCTCTACCCGTTGTTGATCTTCATCTGTGTCCTTTGCCTCCAATAAACTGTGAGCATGAGCCTTTCTGAATTCTTTGAGCCTTAGCAAGTCACCAAACCTGACAGCGATCTTGGGGACCCCTGAGCTACAATTTGGTTTATGACACTAAGAAATCCCTGCCTGATCTTAGCTGAGTTGGGATCGGGGTACCTCTCCTGAGCAACAGGTAGGTTCCCGACACTGCGGATGGGGAACCTGCTCGGGCTCCCCCTCGCTGGCTGTTGGATAGAGCCACACTTGAGACCCACTGTGACAAGGTTCTAGGTCACTGAGATCCTCAGTGACTTTGGCCTCAGTCCTGATTCCATCTTGTGCTTCTTCCCACCGTTTTTCTTTCTTCTGGCATTCCTATTCTCCATGCTGCATTTCACACACATTTATGCCACCTAAAATTCTTTTTTTTAAAGATTTTATTTATTTGTTTGACACAGAGAGAGAGACAGGGAAAGCTGGAACACAAGCAGAGGGAGTGTGAGAAGGAGAAGCAGGCTTCCTGCTGGGCATGCAGCCTGATGCAGGGCTTGGTCATGACCTGAGCTAAAGGCAGATGCCCAATGACTGAACCACTCAGGTGCTCCCCCCCCCCACCTAAAATTCTTTTGGAAACAGGACGGAAGATGCATTACTGGTCAGTCACCCATCAGTCAGCCTTGGAATCTAAATGTCTATCCATTCGACCTGTGCTCTCCATGCAGGTGTGGTCACCACGAGCCACGTGTGGCTCTTACTGTGGCTGATCTGAGTTGAGATGAGCTGTCATTGGACAACACATACCAGGTTTCATATCCCTGGCACAAGAATTTTTTAAATGTGAAATAGACCGTTAATAATTTTTATATCGTGGGACGCCTGGGTGGCTCAGTGGGTTAAGCCTCTGCCTTAGGCTCAGGTCATGATTCCAGTGTCCTGGGATCAAGTCCCACATCAGGCTCCTTGCTCAGCGGGGAGCCTGCCACTCTGCCTGCTTGTGCTCTCTCTCTCTCCCTCTCTGACAATTAAATTTAAAAAATAGCTGAATTGGTAGCTGACATTCAAAATGGCAGCTGTGTCTCACACATTAGCTCGCCTGGCACTTCTTTATTTAAAAAAATAATTTTTATATCAATTTCACATTGATTTTTTGGATGTGTTGGGTTATTAACATGAATGACACCTATGTCTTTTTGCCTTTTTAAATAGGGGTATGAGAACATTCGATTATAAATGTGGCTCACATTCGTGGTTTGCCTTGCTGGACAGCACTGGTCTCCCACTGTCTTTGACCCCTGGCAAAGGCGTTATATAAGTCAGGCTGGGGCGTCTGGGGGGGGCGGGGCTCAGTCAGTTAGGCGTCTGCCTTCAGCTCAGGTCATGATCCCAGGGTCCTGGGATCAAGCCCTATGTCGGGTTCCCTGCTCAGTGGGGAGCCTGCTTCTCCCTCTGCTCCCTGCTTGTGCTCTCTCTCGCTATCTCTGTTGTTCTCTCTCTCAAATAAGTAAATAAAATCTTTTTTAAAAATCAGGCTGATTTTAGGGCAATGCAAATGCCCTATCTGAGATTATGATGGTGGATATATGTCATTAAACGTCTGTCCAAACCCACAGAAGGTACAACACCCAGAGTGAATGGTAAGGTAAGCTACAGACTCTGGGTGATGATGGTTTGTGGAGGGAGTTCATCATTTATAGCAAATCCACCACCTTGATTGGGGGGATGTTGATATTAGAGGAGGCTGAGTATGGGGGGGGATAGGGGGTAAATGGGAAATCTCTGTACTTTCTACTCAATTGGGCTGCGAACTTGAATCTGATCTTTTTTTTAAAAAAAATATTTACTTATTTATTTAAGTAATCTCTATACCCAAAGTGGGGCTTGAACTTATAACCCTGAGGTCAAGAGTCACACACTCCTCTAAAGGAACCAGCCAGTTGCCCCCGCCCCAACAAACTGATCTTTAAAAAATAGTCTTGAAAAATAATCAGGCTGAGGAGTTGGTCATCTGTTGGTCACCTCCTACAACACCTTCCCCGACTGCCTCAGACTCAAGAAGGAAACCTTGTCACACCCTCCCCTGACCCCTGATTCTTGGCTGGTCGTCTCGCCAACCACTCTGCCTTGTGGCTGCCTTACCATCTGCCAGCCTGGGAGCCCCTACAAGCAGGGGTCACGTGGGCTGGCTCGTCCCTGAGCGTACCCCATCGGCTCACACAGCACCCCTCCATCCCCGTCCCTATCTGGCAGGGATAACCACCGTCATCTCAAAGGTAATGAACAGGAGTTGGCAAGCTACAGCCCATGGGCCACAACTAGCCCGCCGTCTCTTTTTGTATGACCCAGGAGCTCAGCAGACATTTCACATTTTTAAATAGTTTGACAAAAATAAAAATATGATTCCTGTTCTGTGGCAGACGAAAATGATATGAAATCCACAATTCAGCCTCCGTAAACAGGGTCTGGGAGGCCCACAGCCTCGCCTACATAAGATAGAATCTGTGGAGCTTTCACACTGCAGGGGCAGGCTTGATTTGTGGCGATAGAAACCACCGGGTCTGCAAAGCCAAAAGTGTGTACTGTGTGGCCCGCTGCAGAGAAGGTCTAGGACTGTCCCCAGCCCCCTGGTCCCAAGCCCCTCTGCTCCTCCAACTAAATCTGGAGCTGCCTCCTCATGGCTCTGAATAAGAGCTAGACGCTACCTGCTGCAAGAAGGGACTCGTCTTCAGAGAGTACCAGGAACCTCATGGCTTCCGGAAGCTTCTCCAGCAGGCTGTCTCCTTCAGGGGAAACCTGCGCAAAGTCAAGGATGTCCATCAAGCATTTCCACAGAGTTAAGGTCCAGGGTGGGACTTGGATGCAAGGCTCTGCTGCTCACCAGCTTCGAAGCAAACATCTTAGCCCTTGGGTGCCTTAGTTTTCTTATCTGTTAAATGGGCCATGATACAGGACCATAGTATGGGGTCTTCATGGGGGGTTCCCCCCTACCCTGTACACAGTCAGCCCTCAAACCGTAACAGCTAGTATTATTTTTGATGCTGCTTTTGTAATCGACTCAGGGACCTGGAGAACATCCCAGCACCTGTTTTCTGCCTCTGGGGGAGCTCTGGAGATCTCAGTTAAGATCGAAACACTGGTTTCTCCCCATTCCCAAGTGGCAGAACTAATTTAGTTTGGACCTAAGAGGATGGGTCATTCCTCAGTCCTGCAGCCCCAGTTCAGCTACTGATTTCTGAGCATCAGACTGCTACCAGTCTGTGAGCCAAAAATTTATGCTCATTATCTTGGTGAAGGGCACAGATGGGACACTGGTGGGGGAAAGGCAAGAAAAGCAAGTTGCTTGCACCAATCCAAGCCAATATTTAAAAATATATATATATATAGAATATATAGAATATATTTATAAATATAACATATATTTATATATGTTATATATATTATATATATTTATAAATATAACATATTTATAAATATATATAATATATAAAATATATAGTTATAAATATATATACATATTTGTTCACCTTTATTTAGCAGGGGCAGGAGAAAGTGAATTTCCTCATGGCTGTTACTGTTGACTTGAAAAAAAAACAACAAAAACATGTTTTGGGGGGCACCTGGGTGGCTTAGTCGGTTAAGCGTCTGCCTTTGGCTCAGGTCATGATCTCAGGGTCCTGAGATTGAGCCTCGCATCAAGTTCCCTGCTCAGTGGGGAGTGTGCTCTCCCACTTCCCCTGCTTGCGTGCTCTCTCTCCCCACCATCCTTTTTTGCACCATCCATCAGAAACACTGTTCTGCAAGTTTGCTTTTTTCTACTTTATGTGTCTGGGGCAGTAGTTCTCAAGGGGTGGGGAGGGCCATTTTGTGCCATCCCCGCCAGCTAGAGGACAGTTGGCAATGTCTAGAGACACTTTTGGCAGGACCGAGTGCCAACAATGACCCACAGTGGCCTGCCCCCAGGAAACACCAAGGCATGTTTCCTGAACCACGCTAAGTTGCAGATCCCTCAGTTAAGAAACCAAATGTCATTTAGGGAAAGATCAAAGGTGAAGTGGTTTCTCCCAATTTCTAGGACATCTGAGCACTCTGGAGCTGAGCAGTGTGGGCATCACATTCAGGAGAGGGACTTACCAAGGAGATGGAGCCCTTGCTAAACCCGGTCACCATCTTGCCTTGCTTCTGGACCGAGACCCCACAGGTAGGTGTTTCTTCTTTGACGCTGGATAAATGTTGCCTCCCCTGCAGTGTCCCTGTGGCTGAGCTCCACAGACTGACCACGCCAGCCTCAGACACGGTTAGCAACGTGGCCCGGGAAGCAAGCACCCCAGTGCACATCCAGCGGTCGGAGACATCTCCCAGGATACGGAAAACCAGCTCTGCCGTTTCCAGATTCCAAGCACTGATCTGATGGAATCGTGGGAAGGAAGAGAAATCTCAGCGTGAGACCTGGGTTGCAAGTTTTCCGCAGTCAGATGCAAAATGTGTGCTTTTTCATTTGCATGCATTTTATTTTCAACACTCTTAGTTAAAAAAAAAAAAAGGCAGAGGGGGAGAGGAGGTATCCTGGATTAGATCCTAGAGTAGCAAAAGGGCATTTGCGGAAAAACTGAGGAAATCTGAGTAAAGTCTGAGTGAGGTTGACAGAACTTTACCAATATTAATGTCTTAGCTGTAACAGATGTTCCCTGCTTATGTAAGACGTTGACATGAGAGAAGACAGGATAGAAGGGCATATGGGAACTCTCCATAATAGCTTTATAACATTTTCATGAAACTAAAATTTCTCCAAAATAGCAGTCTTAAAAATGGGGGAAAAAGAGGCCCCTGGGTGGCTCAATCGTTAAACGTCTGCCTTCAGCTCAGATCATGATCCTAGGGTCCTGGGTTCGAGCCCCACATCAGGCTCCCTGCTCAGCGGGAGGCCTGCTTCTCCCTCTCCCATTCCCCCTGCTTGTGTTCCCTCTTTCATTGTCTCTCTCTCACTGTCAGATAAATAAACAAAATCTTTAAAAAAGGGCGGAAAGTGCTCGCTTCGGCAGCACATATACTAAAAAAGGGCGGAAAATGTCAGCCATACCATATGCATTCACACACCTGTTCACTACAAGTAATTCTTGATTATGGCAGGTTTCATATTTAACCTCACCCAAAAAAAGTACCTTTTCAAATCAGTAGTAACCAGGGTGCCTGGGTGGCTCAGTCGGTTAAGCGACTCCCTTCGGCTCAGGTCATGATCCTAGGGTCCTGGGTTCGAGCCCCACATCGGGCTCTCTGCTCAGCAGGGAGTCTGCTTCCCCCTCCATCCCTTCACCCAACATGAGTGCCAGTGCGAGCACTCGCTCTCTCTTGCTCTTTCTCAAATAATAAATAAAATCTTAAAAAGAAAGAAAGAAGGGGAGATACAAAGATCTAGGTATAAGGAAAGTTGTCTCAGTTATTTGGAAGTACAAAGAACTGGAAACAACCTCTATGTCCAGTAGGAAGGGATCAATTTAATAAACTGTAGAGGAGTCATGGCAAGGACATCTCACAAAATCACTAAGCCTGCTGTTTCTGAAGAATGTTTGAGGTTATGGGCAAATAATAATAGATTTATGGAGCTGCATAGCTAGCTTTCTACATGGTTTGATCCCCATTTTGTGTTATACTTACACACACGAGTATTTGTACATACACACTCACACATCACAGAACACAAACTCATGTAAATGTTACAACAGTGGTTGTCTTTGGGATTATTATTATTTCTTATTTCTTTTAAAGCTTTTTTAAAAAATCTCATTTATTTATTTTACAGAAAGAGGAAGCACAAGCAGGGGGAGTGGCAGGCAGAGGGAGGAGGGGGCTCCTGTGGGGCTTGATCCCAGGACCCTGGGATCATGATCTGAGCTGAAGGCAGATGCTTAACTGACTGAGCCACCAAGGCACCCTTATTTCTTCCTTCCTTCCTTCCTTCTTTTTCTTCTTTCCTTATTTCTTCCTTCCTTCCTTCCTTCTTTTCTTTTTTTAAGATTTTAGAAAGAGGGAGAGCAAGAGAGAGTCTGAGTGCAGGGAGAGGCAGAGGAAGACAATTCAAGCAGACTCCCTGCCGAACGTGGAGCCCAACACTGCTGGCCTCAATCTCTCGACCCGGATATCATGACCTGAGCCAAAACCGAGACTTGGATGCTCAACCAATTGAGCCACACAGGCCTCTCTATTATTTCCTTTTTTTTTTTACTGTGTTTTCCAAACTTATGCTGATAAACAAAATGATTTCTTTTTTTTTAATAGGATTTTTTTTTTAAGATTTTTATTTATTTATTTGACAGACCAGAGATCACAAGCAGGCAGAGAGGCAGGCAGAGAGAGAGGAGGAAGCAGGCTGTCTGCAGAGCGGAGAGCCCGATGCGGGGCTCAGTCCCACGACCCTGGGATCATGACCTGAGCCGAAGGCAGCGGCTTTAACCCACTGAGCCACCCAGGTGCCCCACAAAATGATTTCTTTAACCAGTTTTGAAATCAGTCAACACTTCCCTAATATTTAAGCCTGCCCTGTCAATAATAGTATAATGAATGCATGCTGTGTGATTTCGAATTTTGTATTAGTCCCTTTAAAAAAAAAAAGTAAAGGGAAACAAGTGAAATCGATTTAAATAATGTATTTGGTTTAACCCTATGTCCAAATGTTACCACTGCAACATGTAATTAATATCAAATTACTATTGAAATCTTTTACATTTTTTCCATGGTACTAAGGCTTTGAAAGCCAGTGTGTGTTTTCTACTTATGGCACATCTCAATGCAGAATAGGCACATTTCTTTTTTTTTTTTTTGCATATTTTTTAGAATAGGCACATTTCAAGTGCTCAGTTTCAAACTTCATAATTGAAGTTTGGTGGTGACCTCTCATGCTGGACAGCACAGTTTATAAGCTACCAATATTACTTATGTTAACAACTGCCAATTACTAACAAAATATAATAATGAATAGCTATTAAGTATTTGGTGCTTACTATGCCCCAAGCACTCTGCCAGGTGTTTTAGTCATCATCTCATCAGGTAGATGAAGAATGGAGGCAAAGAGGTACAGTGATATGATCAAGATCACTCAGCTTGCAAAGAAGTCATCTGGGAGTTAGGTACAGATTTTTCCCCATGCCTTCAGTTCCTGAGCTTTCACCCACTGTTCTACTGTGTCTCTATTCATCACACAATCCGATCGTAGGGTTATGATTGACATAAGGGGAGAACACAGCAGAATACAGATTGTTTTCAGGTGTATGTGGAATATTTACCAAGAGAGACTCTAAAATGAGTCTCAATACATCTGAAAAGATTCATCATACAAATGAAATTAAGTTAGGAAAGAAAAAGGTAAGCTGCTTGGGAACCTTTCAAATTTCTGGGAATGAAGAGCACACTTCTAAATAGCCTGTCGACCAAAGAGCAAATCAAAAGGGAAATCTGAAAGTATTTTAAACTGATGGTAAATGATAATATGACATAGCAAGTTTTGTGGGATGCAAGTAAGGCGGTAATCAGAAGGCAATTTATAGCACTAAACGACCAAATTTAAAAAGATTAGGGGTGCCCGGGTGGCTCAGTCAGTTAAGCCTCCTACTCTTGGTTTCTGCTCAGGTCACAATCTCATGGGTCAGGAGATTGAGCCCTGCATCAGGTTCCCTGCTGAGTGGGGGGTCTGGTTGAAGTTTCTCTCCTCTGCCCCTCCCACCAATAAATAAATAAACATTTATTTATTTATTATTTTTAGGGAGAAAGAGTGAGAGAGCATGGGGACAGGGAACAGAGGCTCTGCTAAGCTTGGAACCCAACATGGGGCTTGATCTCATGACTTTGAGATCATGACCTGAGCAGAAATCAAGAGTCACAGGCTTAACCGACTGAGCCACTCAGGTGCCCCAATAAAGATATCTTTAAAAAAAATAAGATGAAAGGTCTCAACTCTTAGGGTCAGAAAGAACTATCAGAATCATCTAATCCAACTGTGAAGTTTGAAACCCCTTATGGCATCCCATCCAATGGTTGTGCACTCCTGTTTATGCCCACCCCCCTTTCAGGGAGCCCCACCTCCTAGAAACAGCATATGCTGTCTTGGAATGCTCTGGTAACAGCTTTCCTTTGCAAACAGGACAGGTGTCTGTTACCTTTGAGCCGGATGCCAAATATACGACCTTCTTTGTTTCCTCCACGTGAAGACTCCAGATCTCAGGTTCAGTGGGATCTTTTGAGCCTCTGTCCCAAATGGTGAATTTCTCCTGCCCAGAGAGTAAGTCCCATAGACGCAGCGTGTGGTCCTTTGAGGCGGAGAGGGCGAGCGTGCCCTTGGTAAACACTTTCAGGTGCCTCACCTCTCCTGCGGCAGACCCGGGGGGTCGGGAGAATATGTTAGCTGAAAACATTTTGACTTTCCAACTCCCAAAAATGCCTGTTTGTTTGGAAAAGATGATGGATTCGGACATAACCAAATTACAAATAAGGGAATACGGCAAAACTCAATTAAGAGGGCAACTGGTTGAGATTAAATCAATTGCCCTGATGTGACTATGTAATAAATAGAGATCATTGCAATTTATAAAAGCTCAGCGTCATCCTGGGAGTGTCTAAAATCAACAAACATGTAAAAATAAGGTAAGGTTATGCAGGAGATTTTACAATCATGGAGAGATATTTTCCAAGCAAAACACAAAATTTGGAAGACATAAAGAGGAAAGATTGATCAATTGAATTACATAAAAATGCAAAATCTCAGGAGGATGAAATATAGTTGAAAGTCATGTGACAGATCAAGAGAAAATATTTATAACGTATAACAGATGATGGAGACCTTAATAAGCAAAAAATTCTTACAGATAAGCAGGGAAAATGCAAACAACCCACTCAGAAATTGGACAAAGAATATAAACAGGAGATTTACAGAAATAGTAGATGTAGACCATAAACATTAGAAAATGATATGCAACCTCACTAGTAATCACAAAAATGCAAGATGAAATACCAATATATCATTATTATGCAAAATATTGGCTTTTTTTTTTTTTTTTAAGAGAGAGAAAGTACATGCCATGCACGTGCACGAGCTGGGGTGGGGTAGGGGCAGAGAGAGAGGGAGAGAGTCTCAGGCAGGCTCCACACTCAGCGTGGAGCCCTATGCAGGGTTCAACCCCATGACCCTGAGATCATGGTACCTGAGGTGAAATCAGGAGTCAGACATTTAACCTACTGAGCCACCCAGGTGCTCCTGGCAAAAATTTTACAGATTGATTACTAGACTACTGACAAAGATATTTATACTGTGCTGATGGAAGTATAAATTGATATAAATTTGTAAAGGGTAATTTGGTAACAGTGAAAGTTAAAACGTATAGTCCCTTGGTTTTGTTAATATACCACAGTTATGTAAAATGTTGCTATTCTGGGAAAGTAGATACATGGTAGGGACTTCTACCTGTAGAGAAGTATAGTGTAGAGAAGAAGGACTTCTCTGCGCTATGTTAGCAACTTCTTGTGAGTCTAGAATTATTTCAAAATAAAATGCTCAGAAAAAGAGGGGACAAGGAAAAATATGTATACAATTTGACTCAGAAATTCCACTTCTAGACATGTGTCTTGCTGAAATAATGGCACAGTATGTAAAGATACAGGATATTGGTTGCAGGGTTGCCTTATAAAAATAAAATTGCAAACAACCCATTTATTAAAAGGGAGTTGTTAAATAATATGGTGTATCATTATAAAGAACATTATGCAGCCATTGAAAATAATAATTATATAATAATAATATATATAAATATATAATATATAATAATAATTATTACAACAGCCAATACTTACTGGGGGGCTTTCTATGTGCCAAGTGTTAGTACTTTACATGCATTAAACTCCTTTAATCTCATAAAGATGTTATGAGGTACTATTATTATCCCATTGTATAGATATGGAAACAGAGGCACAGCTGAGTACAGCAACTTATCCAGAACTACATGATTAATAAGTAGTGGAGCCAGGATTCCAGCCCAGGACCCAAGCTCTCAGCTGCTACAAAGTAACATTACGATATATTGCAACAAAAGCTGGTTACATCCCAGTGTATAAAATATCACCACCTGCTTTCGACGAAACCTCAAAGTGCATGAGCTTATACAGAGCTATGTCTGCATAACTCTAGAAAAAAATTGCTATGGCATATCACAAACTGAGGAATGGTCACTTCCATGGGGACTGATGGATGGGATAGACCAAGGGAGTTTTATTTCTTTATGATTCAAATAGCAGGAGGAGAGTAGGTAATTTTTATTTGTTGTGATTTGGATATTTTTCAATCCAAAATGTGTATAAATAGTAATGCTTAAAAAAATATCCCCATACAGGGATGCCTGGGTGGCTCTGGTGGTTAAACACCTGCCTTTGGCTCAGGGCATGATCCCAGGGCCCTGAGATCGAGTCCCAGGGTCCTGGGATCAAGTCTCACCTCTGGATCCTTGCTCAGCAGAGAGCCTGCTTCTCCCTCTGCCAGCTCTTCCCTCTGCTTTTGCTCTCTCTCTCTCTCAAATAAATAAATAAAATCTTTTTTTAAAAATTCCCATACATGGAACACTATGCCACAGTTAAAAGAATTAGAGATATATACATAATATGGAAAGAGGCAAAATATGTGATGTTAACTAAAAAAAAGAAAGGTTATACAAGCAAAAGCTTATATTACTTTACATAAAACCACATATATATTTACATATATCCAAACACCCCCTGGGGTGAGGGACTAGAGCAATAATATACTGGTATATGCCTCACAACGGGCTCTCCAGGGAGGTTGGGGAAAGCCCTGATTTGTGGTATTTGCCAATTTCCTTGGTGTAAATATTCCCATCCTTGGTTGATTTCAAGCCACTAACATGACATCATTGAATATAGGGTTGTAAAGAGAAACCAGTAGCAAGCACCCCATTTCCACCGCAAGGGTACAGTAGCCAAGAGCATATGTAAGAGTGTGTGGTACAATACTTAGACAGTGCTGAGCTTTGGGTGCCTGGGTGGCTCAGTTGGTTAAGTGACTGCCTTCAGCTCAGGTCATGATCCTGGAGTCCCGGAATTCAATCTCGCATTGGGCTCCCTGCCTGATGGGGAGTCTGCTTCTCCCTCTCCCACTACCCCCTCTCATGCTCTCTCTCTGTCATTCTTTCTCAAAAAAATAAATAAATAAATAAATAAAATCTTAAAAAAATAAGGTGGGTAGGCTGTAAAAGAGAAATATCCAGGAGACAGCAAGTTCATGAAGGAGGAGAGCCAGAGGATTTGTCTCAAAGTTATCACAGAGGGGAAGAATGTAAGGACCTGGTGTTACAATGTTAACGCTTTAAAAAAGAAAAGAAAGAAAGTGCTGAGTTTTAAGGATTTATTACCTTGTTCTAATAGAACTGATTTAACTGCAAGCTTCTATAGTTGACTATTTTATAATGACTGTGTTTGGGGCGCAGGGGTGGCTCAGTTGTTTGTTCAAGCCAGCTCTTGATTTTTGGCTCAGGTCATGATCTCAGGGTCGTGGGATCGAGCCCCGTGTTGGGCTCCGCTCTCAGCACAGAGTCAGCTTGCCCCTCTCCTCTCTCTCTCCCCCAGATAAATAAATAAAATCTTTTAAAAACATTTTTAAAATAATGGTTGTGTTTGACAACTGTCTCACCACATTCCCGAAAACTTCACCATCAACTCTTCCCCCTCCCTTTTTTTTTCCCCTTTTTTTTTCACCATCAACTCTTGCAGGCCAGTAGCATGTGATGGGAAACTTTCACTTTCCTTAGTACATGTGCCTTTAATGCTCTCTGTTTTGCCAGTAAGCTGATGGCTGAGTTTTTTTTCCTAATTACAAAGTTTGATGACTTTTTCAAAAATGAATCAAGGTTCATGGGTACATAAACGGACCCATGTCTTGAACAGATGGTTCACGCACACACAAATACAGATATTGAATAGACCTAGATGAAAATAGCCATCCCAATGATAATAAAATGAATGGAATCTTATTTGACACTCTATCAGGACTCACCTCACTCCCAGCCCTTGAAAGGAAAAAGAAAAAAAAAAAGTATAAATTGAGAACATTTGATGCTGGCAGCTTTGGGGTTGGGGAGAGTGGGATAGTCTATTACACACATACAGCCTGTTTGGAAAGCAGCAAGATGCCAGTTCTCAAAACCCCTAGAAATGCTCATCATCCTCCAATTCAAGACTCCTACTCACTGGAAATATTCAACAGAAGGAAAAAAGTGTCGATGGGAGTAAAAAGAGATTCGTTGCGGTGTTATCCCCGACAGCAGATAACTAGAAATAGCCTAAAATAGCAAAAATTAAAAACAATAAATAAATGTCATAAAATAAATTGCCAAAAAAATCATGTAATACATTCTGAAACATGATCTGTTGAGAAGCATGAACTATTTTTGCTGCATTTCGACATGATAAATATGCCATTTGATGGATCATAGCAGCGTGACTCACTCCAGCCTCAAACTGGAAACCACGTAAATGTCCTTCAACCGATGCAACCACCTGATAAACACATTGCCGTCCCTTCCATACAATGGATGGACTCGGCAATGCAGAGGACAGACTACTGCCACATGCAACAGGGAGAGCCAAGCCTCACACACATCAGGCGGTGGACCAAAGATCACAGAGCGCGCAATTCCATTTGCACGAACAGTCCAGAAAAGACGAGCTGATAGACCCGGGATGCACATCAGTGGTTGCCACGGGGCTGGGGGTGGTGGAGATGTATTCCAGAGTGGGCAGATGGTGCAAAGAGAACTCCTTGGGGTGGTGGAAAGTTCTATGATTATGGTAATGGTTGTACAACTCGGTAAATCTACCAAAAATGGTTCCATCCTACGTTTAAAACGGGAGGAATGGTATGTCAATTACAACTCAATAAAGTTGTTTAAAAAAGATTCAGTGGAAAGAAAAGAATGTTTATGGCAAAATGTTGGGAAAAAATTATGAAAAAGTATACATTTTTGGTTCAAAATGACGTAATGTTTTTTAACACCTTTACTGAGGGGTGTTGTGTGGCTCAGTAAGTTAAGCATCTGCCTTTGGCTTACCTCATGGTCCCAGGGTCCTGGGATGGAGCCCCCGATCAGGCTCCCTGCTCAATGGGGGAGTCTGCTTCTCCCTCTGCCTCCCCCGTATTGTGCTCTCTTTCTCAAATATATAATATCTTTTTTTTAAGATTTTATTTATTTATTTGATAGACAGAGATCACAAGTAGGCAGAGAGGCAGAGAGAGAGAGGAGGAAGCAGGCTGTCCGCAGAGCAGAGAGCCCGATGTGGGGCTCGATCCCACGACCCTGGGATCATGACCAGAGCCGAAGGCAGCGGCC